>WEKX01024490.1:7683-42280 GCA_013390025.1 Pitta sordida
TGGGGGGGCCTTCATAGATTTCAGCTTCTTACATGTCCTGACTCGGCCATCTACTTTCTGTTACTAACTTTTTTTCTTTTCTCAAACATATTGTTCACAGAGGTGTCTCTATCTCCCTCTGCTCATGACCTTGGTCTCCATGGCAGTGACGGGGCCCAGGCAGAAGCTATTAACCCCCTCGCTGCCAGAGGGAAAAAACCCAAACCATGACACCTATCTATTTCACCTATCTGTCAGGAAGACTTTATTTGTCAACCAATCTTGTTGAATTAAAAGATTGATACATAATTGTTTACAAACCCCTGGAGCTACAAAATCTATATATATGAAATACTGCTCTCATTAGACATATTTTGCTCTATACATTCCTACTATCAAAAATCAGAAGAAATCTAAACTCAGAAGAAATCTAAACTATGGCTCTTTCTCATGGATTTTTTAATAATGAGAAAACTTCACAGTACCAAGCAATAGGGTTTGTGAAATAGAGAGGTCATGTTTTTAGTGGCAGCTTTTTGCTTAACACACTTATCTTGGGATTAAAATTAAAATCTCGATTTCCTAATACTGACAAGGAAGTAAGAGAAGTAAGAATCTTGAGATAATTACTAATTAAAAAAAAAATTACCTACTATGTTTCATTATCTGAACAATTTTCCTATTTGTTCCACTTAATTGTTTTCTATGACTCAGTGCAATGGTTTCTTCAGCTTGTTTCCCTTTAGTGAATTACCACTTCTGTGTGGCAGCAGAGACTTTAAACTCAAATTTTTCTTTTCTCTTCACTTGTATTGCATGGCTACAATGTTATTATTATTATAATTGATTTATCTATACACAGCAATGGCTCTATTCCATTCCTGATGAGTGCATCTTTTAACCTTATATTTGCTCCTGTTCACAGGTTATTCTGAGTTGGAAGGGACCCACAAGGATCATCGAGTCCAACTCCCAAGTGAAAACCCACGCAGGGATCGAACCCACAACCGTGGAGCCATGGGCACCACATTCTATCCATCTGAGCCTCCCATCATCTAGACCATGTCAATGAGTTCCTTGTCCAGTCTTTTCTTAAACGCCTCCAGGGATGGCGACTCCACCACCTCCTTGGGCAGATGATTCCACTGAGGGATCACTCTCTCTGTGAAAAAGCTCCTCCTAACATCCAGCCTAAACCTCCTCTAGCGCAGTCTAAGGCCATGTTGCCCCAGGTATCAGCTGTCTGGGCTACAATTCATGCAAACTATTGTCAATCCTCTCATCAAAAAAACCCAAACAATGAAACACCAACAAAAATACCCCAAACCCCAGTTATATACTCTATTTCTTTTTGGCCATTCTTCTGTCTTCTGGATCAGTTCAGGGACTGGGTCACAGTGGAGGTCTGGGTAAAGAAGCCTTTTAATTGGTCTAAATTAGCAAACCAAAATAAATCTAGGCACAGTTAAATCACGTCACAAATACTGAATGCCTTTTATAAGCCTCTACAAAGTATCATCTTCCAGCAACATAGATACCTGCTAGTTCTTGATGAATAAAAGTGTATCCTCTTAATTTTTAAAGGATCTGTCTGTAATATATTTATATCTAAGAATATATTTAATTACAACAAGCATAGAATCTGTTGGGTTTATTTGTATTATCTGTATTATGATCTTTGTGTTTCTGTGGTGGATCAGAGCCCTTCTGCATTTAACACCTATAAATCACAACAAAAATGCTTATTTCCTGCCCTAAAGATCTTACCCTGAAAAAGGCAGGGTAGCCAAAGAAGTGGACTCAGCAAAGAGAAGGTGGGAATGGAAGGAGGCAGTAAGAATAGCCATTCCTGAATTAGTATTAGCACAGTCTGCCATCTTTGTGACTGCCGTATTTTATAGGCAAAGAAAACATTTCGGGTTTACAAATGCAGACCTGAAGAAGGAAAAGCTAATGACCACTGGTACTGCTATGTCTGAAGGGGTGCACCTCTTCCAGAGCTGAAGTTTTTTCCTGTGAATTCACTCGAACTATACTGTTGACTTTATTGCCCTTTGTGCTCATTGCAAACCGCATTGCTGTTCAAGTAGGACATGAAATAGATTCTGTTGTAATTAAGCAATTAGCTGCACAATTAAATCTGGCGTTAGGTAAGTGCTGTGAGCTGCATTCTCTAACTGCTTGTGAAGTGACACCCAGGTGGTTTGTTCCCCGTTAACTGAACTCCCACCTTCTCTTCATCAAATCCCCTCTAATACACTTGGGGTAATAAGCAAGAGCAATAGCAATAAATCTCTACGTCAAGCTCCTGCATACCAAATTACTGAGCCACCACACTTTTATTTGGTCTGTTCTCTGACATGGCAGTGAGCTGATTCATCTTGCACCAGCCTAGTGAGGAAAGAGGAGCTCATTCATATCCCAATTCCCCTTTGTAAGTCTACCTGGGAAGGGATTTCAGGGGTTGATGTAGCACAACAAATTGTATAGGAGAGTATAAGCATTCCTCCCTTCTCTTCATTACCGACTGTACTACTCACTTCCATACCACGTAACATAACAGTGGTTGGGCTGTCAGCCACTCTATCATGTCCAAAGCACACTCACATTAAAAAAAAGAATTTTTCTGCATAGACAAATGCTATGAATACTTACCCACTTAAAAAACTATATTCAGTCTCTGAAATCAAAGTATTACTGGCTAGTTGCATGCAAACTGAGTTAAGCCCTTACATTCTGAGCTTCTGAAGACAAAACAGTGTCTGACGTGCTTTGCAGTGCTCTTGAACTACTTCAGCATACTACAAAATAAGGAAATAAAAGTAGGCAAGGCTTTCAGGATGTCCTTAAATCAATCTTCAGACAAAACCAATGCTGAACACTGAGAAAGAAATTGTGAATGAAGATAAATAGTGTCCCAAGTGTAAATGAAAGCTCCACAATCCCATTTAAGCACTCTTAGGACATTAATCCATTTAAGATATTAGGACAGCAAAGGACCATTGTTCAGGACAGCAAGTGAAAGTCAAGATGGGTTGGATTACTCCATCCAATTCAGAGAGATACCATATTTCAATTCTGAAAGTATACTCAGAGGAATTTGAGATCTTTTATTATATAAGAAGCTCCACTGGGAACTTTAAAAGTGTTTATTTTACCATACAGCCACTTGTAAAAGAAATAAAAATCCACCCCCTAATGTATGAGCTAAATATGTACTGCATTACTTTAATCGCCTCATAATCACCATTTTCACAGTTCTTTCGCTTGTTACAAAATTGAATCTTCTCAGACGGATTATCTGATAAAATTATACAGCTAGCTACAGTACATCAAAGACAGCAAGTGAAAATAAGGTCTGTGCTCACACACACTGAAATTCTGGTTGACCTAATAAGAAAGAAATTTTTTTATCTCCTGCCTCTGCTTTTAGAATCTATCTTCAGTTAATATTTCTAATTTTCAATTTGAACTGTTTTATTGGAACATAATGGAGAATTAAAACAAAGAGTTGAAACAACAATCAGATTGTACAGTTATACTTCCTCCATCGTGAGGAAAGGGACAGGCCAAAGGCCTCGTGAAACATTAATCTCGCAAAGAACTGCAGGTTGTTAATATGCATGCAGGCCACGCCCATTGCTCCACCCCCGGAACTCCGAAGCGCTGCAGACAATTCTTTGCTCCTTCCCGTAGTCTGTCTCAGCACAGGCGAGCAAAGGGAACCGTTTCTGCGTGGCTGCTGTGACTGCAGCCCAAACCCCGTGCCGCTCCCCTCCCCCAGCCCCCGNGGCAAGGTCGTGAAGGAGGAGTCACGATACAGAGAGGATTCACTGTATAATGTTTGTAAAAGACAACGCTGCTCTACAGAAAACACTAAGAGAATTCTAATGAAGTTGAAGTTTCTCTGAAGGACCTGTGTTAAATAGCCTTGTCCCGAGAAAGGACTTCAGATATGGACTTTATGAGAATGAATATCAGTCTTTCCTTTTAGAAAGAAAATCTCATAATGGCTTTATGACAGCTGTCTGTGATATTTTTTTTTAATGCCTTTAAAAATTTTTAGGTCATTCTTTAAAAAACAGATTTAATCAATTTTCAGTACAAAATTCCAAGAAATAAATAATCTCATTCCTTCTAATTTATATTAAACACAAGAGATTATACCAATACAACTCTGTGTGGGATTTCAAATCTCAGACCAGGTCATTTAGAGCTATTTTAAATCTGTGGTTTTGTACATGTACAGCCTGTGAAGGTTTTCATTCAGTGTTCATGCAATGCTAATGCAGTCATGGTGTGCAGGCCACAAGACCTTTCCCAGAGATGACAGCACAGAAGGCACAATTTTGTGTATTTTATTTACACTGACAAGGTCAGGGGGTCAGGCAGCCGACTGTGAACCCTCCTGTCAGATGGACCCAGAAATTATGCTGCCAGGGAATTCACTGACAGTTCCCTAAAGCAAGGATTTAAGATACAAATATCTAAATGGAACAGTTGGGTGCTCACCTCAAGCCTTCATTCTGGGCTACATTTTTCACTGTGTGCCACCCTAAGATTTACCCTGTGGCCAGTCAGGCATGCTGACAATTTTTCATTAAAGTAATGCCTACAGAGAGTTCAAAGGTTCAGGAATGAGGCAATAAGTATTTTCAACTTTGGGGATTGTGTAACCATCACAAATGGCCTCAGGCTCTACTCCACTGATGTTGCAAGTTCCTCAGCTAGAGCATGGTTAAGCTCTGTTCATTAACAGCAACCATGAGCTTGCGAGATTACCTCACAATTCGTTGAAGCTTAAATAACCTTTGTGACACATGGAATTAGCCTGTGCTTCACAGGGAAAACAATGAATTATAGTGGAGTAAAATTAATCCTGTCTTCAGGAAATCTGGCATTCTACTGATGATGTTGGGTCACTGGCACATGCCAGAAAGTCACCCTTCAGACATTATTCCATGCAACTCTGTAGACAGCAAAATGCAGTCCACTAAGACATAAACATTAGAAAAAGTGAAGGTGTTCATAATTTTAGAAAAAAGCAAACCTACAATTTTAACATGAAAAGGGATAAAGATTTCTAGTAATCTTTGATCAGATTTTGCTTAGCTCTTAATGTCACAGCTCTGCTAACATCTTGTGGCTGCCCTTGAGTTATTGGCTGAGTCTGTGTTATGGAGAGAGCTTTATTCTAAAACTTTTCTCCTTTTCGCTGGAGCAGACAATGGAAGGCTCCTTTCATATCTTTCCTCCCCTCCCTTGCAAGACTTGTGACTAGGGGAGGAGCTTTCTCCTTTTCACCAGACATACAATGGAAGGTTCCTTTTTATCTCCCCTTCCCTTCCCCTGCAAGACATGTGCCTAGGGGAGGGGCCTGATGGCTGGGGAGGGCTGAGTGACAGCCAATGGGAGGGTGTGATGACATGAAGATGTGCCCACAAGGCATGTGGCTAGGGGAGGGGCCTGAGGTCCTATTAAGACAGTTACCAGGGCTCACAGAAGGTTTTGGCATATGGATCTCCTGGACTGAGGATGCCTTATTTTCTCCTCTGATCTCCACCATCACCATTTTGCCCAAGACCACGTGGACCTCAACTCTCCACCTCAATGCAGCCCTCCCCCTGCTGACCACTGGATCTCTCTACAGCCCCCTGAACATTTCAGAAAAAGGATGCCCAGCTGTTGCTCCACGGGTTTGCCTATCCTGAACCCTATTNTCCATTCCTAATTGGTACCAGGACAGTCTGGAAAAGCTTTAGGATATGAGCACATAAGACTGGGATGGAACTACTACATTTTACCCAGATACTACCCATCCATTCTACTAACCAGCTTTGTATACAGCTGTAGACCACTCCAGTTATAAAGTAAAAGACTAAACACAAGCTAGTGAAGTTTATTTAGCAGATATTTAACATCAGTGTCAAGGTGGGTGAAGAGAATACAAGATTTGCTTTAGAGGATCATGGTAACCATGAAGGACACCAGAAACCTTTGCCAATGAACGTGCATTTGATCTAAGTACAGTTACATCAAGTAAGCTACAAGTGAGCCAATACTCTATATTGGTGATTAATGTGTATCAAAAATAAGTGTGGTCTCTTCTCCCATGTAACAAGTGATAGGACAAGAGGAAATAGCCTGAGATTGTGCCAGGGGAGGTTTAGCTAGGATATTAGAAAAAAAGGGCTGTTAAGCATTGGAACAGGCTGCCCAGGGAGGCAGACATATTTAAAAGACAGGAAGGTGTGGCACTCAGGGACATGGTTTAGGGGTACACTTGGGAGTGTTGGATAAACACGTGGACTCGCTGATGTTAAAGGGTTTTTTCCAACCTAAATTATTCTATAATTCTAAAACACATATCCCTGAGTTCCTCAGGATGAAGTTGTGACTACCCAGGTGCTATCCTCTTCAGCAGGAGGGACAGCAGCAGGCTCTTGATGTGTGGTGTNTGGGTGCCCCAGTCTCCTTCAAACTTGGTCCCCCACCCCGGGTTTACTTTTTCCCCAGCTACCTTCAGTCATCATTATTCCGTTGTTATTGTTACTGTTGTTGTTCAAACATATATACATATACAGTTGGCCCTCTTGCACTTCGTGCCCCATATTGCAGCTTCAGATCTTAGTGGCATGATTTTTTAGCGATGCAGGAGACCTGTCTTGCAACTGCGCATGCACGACCTGCCGCGGCGGCTGCCCGGGCGGCAGAACAGGTGGGGGTGGGGACGTGGGCAGCAGCGGGGGCTGCATGTGTGGCGGGGACGGTGCAGGGGGCAGCCGTGGTGGTGGCGGCACAGCCGCCATTCAATGTGGAAGTCGGGCTGTGCGGGTCCCAAATATGACCGCGGGTCTGCGTTATAGGAGACCCGACTGTATATATATTCGTTAAATTTTTTTCCTTTCTCCCAGTAAAGTTCTTATTTCTCTCTCTCTATTATTCAAGCATCTCTAAATTCAATTCATACTCCATTCCTAATTGGTACCAGGACAGTCTGGAAAAGCTTTAGGATATGAGCACATAAGACTGGGATGGAACTACTACATTTTACCCAGATACTACCCATCCATTCTACTAACCAGCTTTGTATACAGCTGTAGACCACTCCAGTTATAAAGTAAAAGACTAAACACAAGCTAGTGAAGTTTATTTAGCAGATATTTAACATCAGTGTCAAGGTGGGTGAAGAGAATACAAGATTTGCTTTAGAGGATCATGGTAACCATGAAGGACACCAGAAACCTTTGCCAATGAACGTGCATTTGATCTAAGTACAGTTACATCAAGTAAGCTACAAGTGAGCCAATACTCTATATTGGTGATTAATGTGTATCAAAAATAAGTGTGGTCTCTTCTCCCATGTAACAAGTGATAGGACAAGAGGAAATAGCCTGAGATTGTGCCAGGGGAGGTTTAGCTAGGATATTAGAAAAAAAGGGCTGTTAAGCATTGGAACAGGCTGCCCAGGGAGGCAGACATATTTAAAAGACAGGAAGGTGTGGCACTCAGGGACATGGTTTAGGGGTACACTTGGGAGTGTTGGATAAACACGTGGACTCGCTGATGTTAAAGGGTTTTTTCCAACCTAAATTATTCTATAATTCTAAAACACATATCCCTGAGTTCCTCAGGATGAAGTTGTGACTACCCAGGTGCTATCCTCTTCAGCAGGAGGGACAGCAGCAGGCTCTTGATGTGTGGTGTTCTGTCTCTCTCTCATTGAAGAGGTCATTGTCTTTGCTAGTGTTAATAGTATGCTACGTATTCCAGAAGTCCATTAGCTCCTACATGCTTATTGTCAATGCATGTTAGGCTTTACCTAGTTTAAGAACTGTTTTCATGTGGGTAAAACTATATGTAGATTTATCAGGCTGGACAGAGGTTTTAATCTTCTTTAGTCTCCTCTTCACTCTCCAATAACACCAGGGAAAATAGTAAGCTTTTCCCTCACTTGATCCAGCTGCTCAGTTTTGCAGCCTTCCCAGGGTTACTGCTGCTCCTGAGTAAAAAAACATTTTTTTTAAAGTGGCTAAGCTATTTTTGTTCCAGTTTTCAAAAGAAGTCTTCTACCCACAGCAGAAATTCAGCATGAGAAATTTCTGCCCAAATTGTTAAAGAATGGGGGAGTTACAAACTACTGAAAACAGACAGAGTTTGGCATAAGAAATTACAGATGCCATCACTTACGGCCTTTATACTCTCTGAGCATTTATACTGTAGCACATATTCAAATGTGAGTATGCAGTACCACTCAGCAGAGTACGTGCTCCTCTTACCTTTTATGTTCCTTAAAAAAAATAGTTAGAAAGTACAAGGTTTATGGCTGAAATAATGATTCTCAAGAAATGTACTTCCAGGTAGCCAGAGCCTATTATGTCAACCTTCATCTGAGCAATCAGTTGACAAGAACCTCTTTACCTCAATGTCATTATTTATTACTAAAATCAATAATGACTTTATCCTTACTTGCCATTTCAGTTCAGCCTTGCAGTGCAAACAGCACAGAGGAACACAGAGGCAGAGGGGGCTGAACAGATACTAAGAAAGATTATGGAGTGGATGTTAATTTGTAGAAGGAAGTTGTCATGCAAATAGAGAGTAATTATACATTCTGGGACAGAAAATCTATTATAAACACCATTTGTAGAAAAAAATCTAGCAGTGACTCTTGGCCTATTTTGTAGGGCAGAGGGAAGAAGTGGATATTGTAATAACCACTAGATACAGAGAAAGATATTATGAATCAAAGTCAGTTTAGCAAGAAGCAGGAGATATGAGTTTACATGAGAACCTTGGTATTTTATTGGTGAATCCATTTTTTATATCAGCTTGGATTAAACTAGGGGACAAATTTAGGATTCAAGTAAATAAAGGAACAGCTGTGCATTTCCATTTTTATTTGATTTATATTGTTCCAAATCGATTTCATACAGAAGAATCACCTTCTGGTATTACCAAGACTCATTATAGTGAATTAGAGTGGCTCCATGGAAATCAATACTTATATTTGTTCAAAACTGATTGATAACAGAAGAAAACAAGTCAGACTTTCTCTACATCTAGTATCTAAAGCAAGAAATCAGTGGCTACATACAATTTGGGAAAACAGTAATAAGTTTTAAGCCAAGTAATTTTCCTAACTAAAATAGATATGTATATATATACACAAAAGTAACCTCTTGATCTCAGGAAAATTATCATGCAGTTACAAGGCCTGCCTCAGTGTCTTGTTAGAATTGCCAGATGGAACCCACACCACTAGAGAATCATATAAATTCTTAAGAGATTTCCTTTTTTGCCTCTTCACATTCTCTGGACATAGTTTCAAAGGAGTTTAATGGTAGACCAACCCTATAGACAAAGATTTAATAGTAAATGAAGACGGACTTACTCCTATTACTGTAGATCAGCCAGATCATTTGGGCAAAATTCAGGCCTGACTGCATTCAGTGGGAGATTCCCCAAGTTCAGATGAAACCAGGATTTCATCTCAGCTGTCTTCTCTCTTCTTGGGTAGGGGAACTGACTACAGCTAGGCAGAGATGATGCATTGTTCTTTACAGCCTGCTCCTGTGTCTCATTTAGTCTTGCAGCCAGAGCTACACGGCAAAGTAGTTGACAGCTACTAGAGAGAACAGTCTGGAAACTGTCAGATGGATGCTTTTACAGCTCTCACTCTTTGGAGTAAGTTATTTTCTGTTTAATCAAAGGAAAAGTGTTTTTGTTAAGAAACTTGATGTTCCAAATAAGAGTGCTGTTAAGCCAGGGAATAAAAATATGAAATTGCTGTTCGTTACCAGTGCTGTAAATCATCCACAAAAGCCTTCACAAACACATCAGCTACAGACTGCTAAACCCTTCCACTTCATGACAGCACTGAACCACCGGCACAATCACACTTGCCATAGAGGAGACTGAGCAACTACCAGACATATGAAGCATTTCTGATTAGCAAGCGAGGCAGATGCCATATTCAAGCAATAATGTAATATTGTATAACCAGATAAAAATTCACACATATAGATAAGAGAAAGATTCTATACATTCATACTTTTGAGTGGGGACAAGACTGACAGCACAGCCTAAAACCAATGCAATATTTGAGTTGTGCAACTGTTTGTGTATAGGTGTATACATGTATTTAAGCAACAAAATTGCCCTACCCATAATTATGCACAGAAAATATTTCCATTATGTGTTTCACAGAAACAGTTTGAAAATGAGTAAATATAGTTTTCTCTTGCTGCAAATGGGAAGTTGGAGGTTGAATTCAAGCCTGAATTTGCAAGTTTGGAAAAGGTGATAAATTCAGAATTTGAAGACAATGCTTTAGAAACATTTAGGAAACGTTTTATAGATACATGACTCAGGGCTGAAATTTAAAGCATTTAGCTGGACAGGTGGATATACATATACACATAGAATCAAAAGGAGGCTTTGTACGTTCACAGTGGTAAATTACTGTGAATCTGTACAAAACTTTGAAATTACTCATTATTTTCAGCATAGCATAAAACTGATTTAGCATTCAGGTGATGCATTTAATCTGCTTATCTCGTTTCTTAGTATTTTTTAATAGATACCATTTTTGTACAGATATGACAGAGAGGATGAAGGTAGCTTTCTAATTTAATATCCCAGATTGCTAAGACACATTCATAAATGATTCTGTTGTTATTTTGCCTCACTGTCCTTCCACTTTGTTCCAGCAGACCTTGTTACTTAGCCTATCTTTAGCCTCCAGCATTTGTGATCTTCGTCTTACAAGAAATTAGGGCAATACCCATAAAAGGATGTTTCAATTTAGTTTGTCCTGCCTTAGACCCAGAAAGCAGGTTCATAGTCCTATATTAGGTACTAAGAATAGAAATTATACCCAACTAACACTGTAGACAACAGGAAATTATGAAGATCATGAAATGTCACCTCTGAAATGTGTTTAAAGCATCTAACACTGAGCTGCAGAAACGCATCTAGGACTAGTTCAACATTCATAATACATATATTACAGGGCCTTAGAAGGTAACTTGTCTGTGTTTAAACAGATGCTTAGCTCACACTAGTGACTGCCCTTTGGGATAAGTTGTTCAGTGCTGAAAACGCAGGATACGGGAAATTCATTGGAGCAAAATTCTCGAGGCCCCATGGACACAGACACCCAAAAGCTGAAGTACAGGTGGCAAAGACAGTGGCTTGACTCTGACTTCCATCTCCACAGAGCTGCCTCATCATCTTCTTACTGGTGCCGAGATCTAAGTCTCAACTCGATTTTCCCTGAAACTAGGCTTAGTTCTTCGCCGTGAAAGTTTCATCCTTTCACAAATTATTCCAAAATTTACTCCTGAACTTCTATATAGATCCAAGGGCACTGCCTTTGGTGGAAACACGCCAGTTTTGAAATCTACTTCTGTAACATCACCTTTTACAACAATCCCACATCTAAGCCATGCATGTGCCAAATGCCACTCCAGAATAACTTGGTTCAAATTCCTCTGAAAGTGTGAGATGACGGAACCAGGAGAACAGGGGTGACCCTGGGGCAGCGGGTCCATGGGCGCAGCAGGGTTTAAGGCATCGGAGGTAGGAAACACCTTTGGCACACGAATCCACCCCGGCCACCGCCGCCCGCGTCCTGCTTCCCGGAGGGATTTAAACGCGCCCCCAGCCCATGGACTTCGATCTCTCTCACATAAAAAGACAAGACGCAGCGGGCGCCCAAGGCCTCCCAACGGGCCGCCCCCGCCGCCGGGGCCCGGCCCTTGCCCGCCCGGGCCTGGTTTCCGGCGGGAGTTTGTGCGGCGGCGCNCAAAATGTGCCAGGAGAGGTTTAGGTTGGACGTTAGGAGGAATTCCTTCGCAGAAGGTCTGATTAGAAATTGGAATGGCCTGCCCTGGGAGGTGGTGGAGGCACCATCCCTGGAGGTGTTTAAGGAAAGACTGGACGTGGCACTCAGTGCCATGGTCTATTTGATAACGTGATGTTTGGTCGTAGATTGGACTTGATGATTTCAGAGGTCTTTTCCAACCTAATTGATTCTGTGGCATGAGGGGAAAGGACAGAGTTCAGTCACAGGCTTGCAGGGACATTTGATGTGACCCATCCTAGCAGATTGTCCCAGTGTTTCAGCCCCAGCGGAGCAAGGAGCAGCCCTGCTGCCTGTACCCGGGAGAACCACTCTTCTCTGCAGAGCAGCTGTCACATCTTACCAGGCTTTCTGCATCCTGTGGCTTTGTCCTTGCGCTGAGGCAGAGCCGCCGTGTTTGTGTCAGAGGCTGCAGAGGCTGGTGCGTGTCTGGACGTGCCTGCAGTGTACAGTAATGAGATAGAGAGTTGACCTTGAGCTTGCTGATGCCGTGACGGATGACCTGAACTGCCCTGGAATATCCTCTGGTGACCTTTGAGACAGGTGACGGGCCTGTGCAAAGTAGAAGTGGCGTTTGGAAAGAGTGACATATGCCTGGTAGCTGATACTTTTTAGGATGAATGCCAAAAGCAACAAAGCTCCTAAATACAGAGCAAGTGATGAGCAACTGTAAATTAGGGACATGGAATGACAGCCAGTGATTATGGTGGTTGGAGTACTTGCTAAAACTCTAATTACACCCTTTTAATCCAATTTCTCTCAATTTTGATATTATTTAATCAGTTTTATTAGTTGCCTAGTTCATTTTTTTGTTTAGTTTCTCCAAAGTTACTCAAGAAGGACGTCTTTTAGGAACTGAGAGCCATAAAATGCCTTCAAGATTTTTTGAATAGAAAATATTTTTATTGTGAAAAGTACTATTTGGTTTTAACAACAAACAAGTGAGAGTGAAAAAAGTGTAAGTTGACAATGAGGGAAACAACCACCAGAGAAAGGTAGGTCAGCACTTTTCATCCTTTTGTTGGGATGAGTAAACTTCGCAAGAAATCTAGCAACATGAAACAGTAACAAATGCAACATAACTAAAAATATATAATAATTTTAAGTGTGTTGTGGAATGTAACAGAGTTTAGCTCAGCCTTGTTCATGAATATATTTTTAATGTTTATGAATAATATCAGTGTTCTCAGTTACAATTAATGATGGTAAGAGTTTCAGTGGAAAGATTAAAGTCTCAATGCTCTAGACAGTCTTGTAGCTTATTAAAGGAAGGCTAAGAGATAATATTTGAGCTATTTGCCCTCCTGTCACCGGAGACATTTAATTCTTTATAGGGCTTCCTGTCTTTCTGTGAATTTAGGACTGTAATATTAAAACAAAGCAAGAAAAATAGTATTTTTGTGTTTTTTCGTAATTAATTTTTCAAATGTTTACATGTCCTCTTGCAGACCCTAGCATTCCTTTGAGGATACTGAAGTTACGAAGATATGATCTGAAATTTTTTGTGCCATATCTGTTTTTGCTCTTTCTATGCAGCTGCTTTAATCATAAGTCTTGTTGTAAGCAGTGTTGAGGTTGCATGTCTCTTCCACAAATAAACAAAATGTTTCTGAAAAGGCTGGAAGTTGTTAAGAGTCAACTAAACAGAAAATTGTTGTGTACCCAGTAATTTGGATCTGGCATCCCTTGCCAGATTGGATTTACTGTATGTCCTGATACCTTTTAACTGTAAGGTTAAAAAAACCTGTTGCTTGATTTTGTCCTGTTATATGTGAAAGAGCCATCCTTAGCTTTTCAGCTCTGTGAAGTGAATATGGCTTGCTGATCCAATTCCATGGAGGAATTACTAGACCGATCTAGTGGTAAAGCGTACGAGAAGTCTCAAAGTTCACAGGTTATTCTGAGTTGGAAGTGACCCACAAGGATCATCTAGTCCAACCACCAAGCGAGTGCCCAGTGAGGGATTGAACCCACAACCCTGGAGCCATGGGCACCATGCTCCATCCATCCGAGCCTCCCATCGTCTAGACCATGTCACTGGGTTCCTCATCCAGTCTTAAACAGCTCCAGGAATGACGACTCCGCCACCTCCCTGGGCAGACCATTCCAATGAGGGATCACTCTCTCTGTGAAAAACCTCTTCCTAACATCCAGCCTAAACCTCCCCTGACGCAGCTTAAGGGACTCTGTGGCTAAAAGTCAATGGAAATGCATGGTATCTAGGAAGGGTTTGGGTTTGCGTTACTTTTTTAATGAGGGAAACAGTTTATATTAGCAAGTGTTGTAGAAGGCTGTCTGTCTGTATAACTTTTAATGCAGGTTTCGTGTTTCCTTCTAAAAATGAAAAGAATCAAGTTTTTGTAGACTGCAGAGTTATTTGTGGTAAATTATTTTAAATCCAATATGGTCTGAACTAAGTGAAGTTCTGCATAACTCAGTTCACTGTTATTTAATTATTTCATAATTAAATCCATAATATGAATAATTTTTAAAAGTGGTCAGTCGGTCCAGAGAGGTTGTCCTTCCCCTGTACACAGCGCTGGTCAGACCTCATCTTGAGTACTGTGTGCAGTTCTGGGCTCCCCAGTTTAAGAGGGATGTTGAGCTGCNCAATACTGGAGGTGCTTTAAGGAGTTAGTGGGAACAAATGCTGAATTTGATCTAAACTGAAGAGCTGGAAAAAAAAAAATTGTTGCCAGTCAGCTCTCAGAGGCAAAGGAAGGTCTCTCAGTGAGTAACTTGTCCTTTGTCACTTGTGCAGACTAAAAGATATCCTGACTCCATTCACTGGTGTCTGCAGCTTTGCCTGTCCAGGTCCACTTCTTGTGCTGTCCAAAACCTGGGCAGCTGAAGTTCCTAACCAAACCCGTGTTTACATCCAAGAGTATCTGCTCAGTGTAAGACAGTCACTTGGGAAAACTGTGTCATATTTCAGAGTCCTGTCATGGTAGACATTGGTGTACAGGATCTAAGTGATTGTGGTAAAAATTGACCGATAATCTGAAAGAAGACTGTGAACTGGATCATGTATTTAATAGTGGGGTTTTTTTCTGGGTCTATCACTGTCCAAAGACCAACGAACTGATTGATGGTGGGTGTAAGTGCTTTCCAGCATGTTCCCTTTTTCAGCTTTACCTGTGTCATTATCTTTGTTGAAGTGCACTTGCTGGCAACTGGGAGTGTGGTTCTGGGAATATTATTGTTCACTTGCAGAACCTCTTTTAGAGACTTCATTCTTTCTTCTTTCTCTCTTCTTTCTCAAAACATACCTGTAATTGTTCATTCCCTCTGAAGTTGTGCTTTGGGAGCTGCATTGTGGTGACTGAAATGATTCCAGGCATTTGATCTATGATGAGGCTCGTTCGATTCCCACCAGAGAGGCAGTGGTGCTGTTTAAGAGTTGGACTCGATGATCCTTTTGGCCCCCTCACTGAATATTCTGTGATTCTTACGAACAGTTGTTGTGTCAGCACACCTGAGAAGGCAGCAAATGGAGATGTGAATTGTCAAGGCCAGTTGTCTGAAAGTTTGTAGAGTTATGCCTGGGTTATTTCAACTTATTCTAACATTTGAAACAGAAAAGGTTGGTGGTAAAAGAACAGCATAAAATTAGACCTGCTGATATAGCTGGAACAAAGGAATGATATGTCAGGCAGGTGAGATGCTGTATGGTCTTTGGTAGGGTTTCACCGTTGTTCCATGAGTTGATGTCAGTAAACACTTTGCATTTTAATGTTTGCTAGTTGTTCAAAATATAAATTTTCCAGTGAAACAGCTATTATAGACCCGTTACATATTGATGTGTTCTGCAAGTCCTGCCCACTTGAATGCACAAGGTTGAAGCTGTAGCTGCTTGGCAAACTCAGGGACTCGGGATAGTTGTGAAGGAGACGTCATAGTGAATTTTAAAGCTGTTTTGTTGATTTTTAGTAGCTTCTCAGTAAACGGGGAGTTTTAAAAACAATTCTATTGATTTTCACTTGTAGATTCTTTTTAGTTGAAATATGTGATTGGAATTATCCTAATGAATTTGTTGCATAAGCTCAGTTTAGAACAGACTGTGAGTCTTGGTTTTTCTGCACTGAGCAAACTGTACTTCTGGAATCTTCATACAGTTTTAAAACACTCTAATTTTTCACAGAAGTAGAACTGACTACAGATTATTTGAAAGGGAACTGGCGATACGGTGGGCATCTGTTGCCCTATGACTAAGAGTAGCTGGTGGATATCGCTTTCTACAGACAGCTAGCAGAAACCTCCCACTCAGAGGCTTTCATGCTCATGGGGGATTTCAGCCATCCAGACATCAGCTAGGAGGACAATCTGGCATTGTGCATGTACTCTTGGTACTTTCTAGGCTGTGTTGGTAAAAAATTTGTAACAGAGATGCCAGTGAGACTGGTCAGGGTTAACTCCTCACTTCGTCTGCTGCTTTCAGGTAGGGAAGAACTGTGACCACTTTGGTCATAGGTGACAGCCTGGATTGCTGTGACCAGAACATGACTGAGTTGCAGATCTGGAGGAAGGCTGGGAAGGCAAGTGGCAGAATTAGGATCCTAGACTTATGAACTGCAGGCTTTCACTTACTCGGGAGATTGGTAGGTGGAATCCTTTGGGTAATGACCATGAATAGGAAAAGTGGACAGCAGAGCTTGGAGGTTTTCTAAGAAAACTTAATGACAGCTCAGTAATGAACCATTCCACAGTAGCAGGAGGCCTGCTTGGGTAAGCAGGGAACTTCTTGATGAATGAAAAGACAGAAAGGGATCATAAAAGATTGGAAATAAGGAGAGACAGCAGGAGTGTGAAAGTGCAGTTTGATATGTAGTGACAAAATCCCTACGCTCTTGTCAGAGTGTGAATCTTCAGTCCAGAAGGACCCTGATAAGCTTGAGAACTGGGGCAACAGGAACCTCAGAAAGTTTAAGAAGTATGAAGTTCTGCTGCTGGACTAAAGTGTTGCTGGGGAGAGACTGGCAGAGTAGCAGCTTTGGTGAAAAGGCTGTGGGGTTGCAGTGGATGTCTCATTGAATGTGAGCCAATATCTCATAGAAATTAAGGTGAACCACAGGCTGGACTAGATTAGAAGAAGCATGGGCAGTGGTAAGGGGAAAGTTCATCTCTAGAAAGCACTGGTGTGGCTCTGTTTGGAAGGCTGAGTCCAATTGCAGGTTCCATAGTTTTAGGAGATAGTGAGAGACAGATGGATTCCACTGGACGGTTACTGAAATTGTTAGGTGCCTAGAACACCTAATGCTGAGAAGCTGAGGGATGCAGCCTTGGTACATTTGCAACGACAGGCCTAAGGGAGGAGAAATCTCTTGGCAACTTAATTATAATTACAAAAATGATTATGTCTGCAGCTAATAATATATCAGAAGGCAGTCAGCACAAACTGGGGCTTGGGAGGCTCGGACTGGACAGTAGGATAGACGTTTTATTTGGAGAGTGGTACAGCAGGGGAAGAAGTCGGTTGGAAAAGCTGTGGAACATCTGTTCTTGAAAGTTTGAGGTTCAGTCAGAGCCACAGCTCATCAAATCTTGTCTCAAAGGTTAACTGATGTCGAGCAGGAGGTTGGAGAAGATGATGGGTATTCCTGAAGGGTTTTAGTAATTGATGAAATGGACAGCTTACCACTTCTTTCACATGGTATGTGTATTTTGAAGGGATATTCTGAAATCTGTGTATCAAGTCTATGTGAGATCATCATGGTATTAAGCATTTAAAGCTGATTTTTCTCATCATTACCCTTTCGTAATTGAGCATTATTAGGCTCCCTCTCTCTTCCTTTTGCTTTTGGCCCAAACAAAAATAGGTCTCTGTGAAGTAAAGGCTGTAAGCTTCCTACATGCCTGGATCTCAGATAAGATTCTACATTCACGTTGTTGTTTTTTTACTAATGCAGAAAAGGAAGGAAAAATTTGCTTCCTGCAGTAAACACTAATATGTATTTTGGTTTAATAACATTTTGGACTTTAATCACTAAAGACAATCATTAGCCTAAAGTAGACAATTGGAAAATCAAGCATTAGCTTCAAGACTGAAAATAAAAATCAGAGGTCTAATAAGAATGTTGAGTAGAAATAGAGTAATATTCGAATTTTATGTTTGAAGTAATTATTTTGAGTTCTTAGAGGAAAAGACGTTCTCTTGCTCATAAAAAAGGGCAACTTAGATTGGAGATAGGGTTTGTTGCATAAACATTCATCTTCAATCGGCCCTCTTGCACTTTGCGCTCCCTGTGTTGTGGCTTCATATCTTAGTGGCATGATTTTTTAGCGATGAAGGAGGACCCTTTTTGCAGCTGCTCATGTGTGACCTGCCGGCGCCGCCAGCGACGTGGCTGGTGGCAGAGCTGCTCCCCCAGAGCTGCTGCCATGCAGTTATGAAACTGTGTCCCTGGCCGAGCCGAAAAGGGTTTTTTCCCAGCGTGGGGTGGCTGTGGGTGCTAGGAAGGGCTGACACAAACCCCGATACACAGCAACACAGTGCTGAAACAGCACTGGGACCGCCTGAGGGTGTGGGGCAAATTTGCATATTAATGAGCTGCCATTCAACGTGGAAGCTTTGCAGACCCCGATTAAGACCGTGGGTCTGCGATATAGGAGACCTGAGTGTATTTCAGTCAGGAGCTGCTGTCAGTCTGCAGCATCCTGTTGGCAGCAGCTGAGCTCCACCTTGTCTGTATGTGAAGGCAGTGGTGGTACAAGTGAGTACAGGGAATAGTTTTCTGTCCCCCATACTGACGTGTTTGGGAGGTTGCCAGCACCCATAGGAGATGCAGAATAGGTGATGGTGTTGCTCGGTGACTGTGTAATACTTGCAGCCGTAAAGATGGCCAATAAGAGCTGCTATGAAATGAAAGAAATAAGTTGTCTCTGTAAGGATGAGTGAGAGCTGACACTCTTTTCTGTTTCCATATGGAAATATGCTGGATAAATATCAGTTAAAAGCACAATTTATTTTTTTTCTCTTCACATTAGAATGAACTGAAGACCTGGAGATATAAATTGAGTAGAATATAGAGCTCAGACGTCCCTTTAAAAGGTGTGATTTTACAACACAGAAATTCATATTAGGAGAGCTTAGCACCTTCACAGTTTTAATATGCTCTTGTTGTTGCTGGCTTTTGGAACCAGATGGATGGTCTGTGTACAAGTGCATGTGTAATATGCTAAGATGATTGTTAGAGTGTGTCAATCTCACATATTTTCAGGACTAGAGAGCCTGAAAAGCAGTAAATTCAACAGCCTAAAAACATAACATTCCTGAAGCTTTGTTGTAGTGTTCTATAAAAACCTTGATAGACTAATTATGACTTACACATGAGATTGGAATTGCTGTATTGTGCATTCAAAAAACTAAATACTTGTATAGGTCCATTCAAGGTATTTTCTTTTGCAGTAGGATTTCTTTTTTTTTTTTAATAGCCTTCTCAAATGAATTAATTTCCTTTTTATTTTCCTTAATGTGTTGTTTTTCCAGAAAAATGGCGAGTAGGATAAAACTTTTTCCTACTTTGTAAATTCTTAATTTGTGGTTGAGATGTGCTCTATTTATCTTCAGCTATGACTAGTGTTGTTGTAAATACTTTAAATAGCAGTGGCTTTTCTTTTTAGCCTATAAAAATAGATAGTAGGATTAGGGAATAGTCCCTTCTTGGGAGGTGGAGATGAGAAGAGGGATAGTTGGTGCGATACTTGCTGGGTTTTAAGAAGACCAGTCAAACGTGCCAACTGCACAGTAACTGTGTTCAAGAAACCTTGTTACTGAGATTGTAACATCAAGCCAACCACAGTGGGTCAGAACAAAGGCCCATCGAGTGTACTGTTCCATATTGGAGAACAGTGAGTAGGAGATGCTGAGGGAGAAAAAAAGCACAGGGTGTTCATGCAGGGGTGCCTTGCCGAAGTGCTTTGCCAGCCTCCAGCTGACAGCTCTGCAGATCAAGGGCTTGGAGCTGGAGACGCTGCCTTTCTATACGGTACCACACAGTGGACTCAGCGAAAGAAATAAGCCTGCTCACCTGAAGAGACCTTTTCAGTTACTGTAAAATGCAGATGTAGATATTGTTTCTATCTAAAATACAGGTCTAAAGAAGAGAAAATACCAGGATCAGTGCACTGCAGTTACTGGCTAGCTGTATGTGCATGTGTGAATTTCCACATTGCCAGAGGTGCAACTCACACCTGTCTATTCCAGATGCAGTAGGAAGAGTTCATTGCATGTACTGGGGCTGTTTTGATATCTCCTTCTTTTCAGAGAGTCTCTTCAGTGTCCTGTTATCGGGTCATGAGCTTTATGTTCTGCCGATTTCTAACCCGTATTGCATGGGCTCTTCAAAGACCTGCTTTTTATGTATGTTGTCTGCCCTGTGAATGGGATGTCCCCTTTAGCTTTTGGGTTCTGGCTTATTTGGCTCTTGTTTTGTTTCGGCTGCCATATCTCTTTGTGTACCTTGGGCACTGTTTTTATCCCACTGTTTTCCCCAAAGACTGTGGTACCGAAGATGGCAGTTTTCTGTGTGGGAGACAAGAAAGCAGGAGTGCATCTTCATTGCTTGCTTAAGCAAGCCTAATACAGGCTGCAAATTCTCCATCATACAATGCTGTGTGTATAGCTCTTGTCCACAGTAATGTGGTGGTAGCTTGTGATGGGTTGGAGTATATGGATGATTCCATAATTGGCCATGTAGTCCAATAATTTGGGATACGCGTTCTCAAAATATGAGTTTTGCTGATTTAACACCACCATTTTACCAAGAGGGCTTTTATCAGTTCCTTGCTGGCTGATGAAATACTGGAAAGAGCCTGTCCAGAATGACATCTGTGTTCAAAGAGTTTGGAAATGCAGTGAAAATAGAGTTAACCAAATATGAGGTTTTAAACAAGAACAGAAGAAACAAATTGTGGCAAGAAAAATATAGCCCAAGTATGATAAGATTAGTGGGCAAATCCTTCCTGTGCTCATTTAGCCGGGAAAGTAGACTCTGCTTTCTTCATTTATTATTGCTTAAAGTTCTATTAAACACTGCTACTGGTTTTGCTTTTTGGACAGATATGAGCTAGAGGCAGTATTTGTCTCCAAGCAGCAACAAACCTAGTAAAAACTGAATACTCTGACTGTATGCTAGAAATTTTGTGTCCTCAGTTCTCGCCATATCTTACGTGGAGTTCCCTCCCAGCCCATTTTTTGTGAAAGTTTGAGGGTCTATTGATGGCTGGAATACTTGTGGGATTTTTGGACATGGTTAGATGTGTTAGCATGCTCAGGACTGACATAGGTAGCACCAGAAGAAGAAATAGTTTCCATTTTTTGCCTAGACCAAACCCAGCTGTGATTTGTTTTTTTTAAGGGAGTGCAGGAAATCAACGAAGGCTTTTCAGCTTATGTGCTAATAAACTGGGTAATGGAAATATAAACTGGGTAATTGATGTCATCACTCCGATGTATTGGACAAGTCTGACATCTTGTTCTTTCAGCGCCTTGTCCCTACTGTGTTTTGGAAGACTGTGTGTGCATGAAAGTGTATTTACAATTTGAATTGAGGTATTTTCAGCTTGGGGCTAATTAATCATATACTCTTGTCTCATTGCATGTTGACTGGGGAATGAGGCGAAAATAAATGATCACTTACTTCCTAAGGATATGTAAGGCAACCTGATCTTTTCAGAATGTTAAAATTCTTCCTAACTGACCTAATGAGAGATGTGTCAACTTTTGCAGAATCAGTGGACTCCTAGAGTGTTCTCATCACCTTGGAGGCATTTTCACAGACTCATCAAATGTTCTGAGCTGGAAGGGACCCACAAGGATCATTACCGTGCAGCTCCTGGCCCTGCACAGAACACCCCAAGAATCAAATATATGCTTGAGAGCTTTGACCGAACGTTTCTTGAATTCTGTCAGGCTTGATCCTATGACCACTAAGCTGTTGGAGCACAGTATTGTTGCATAAAATGTGGGAACCATTACCTTTGGCCGTTATTTTTGAGTAAAAAATAATGCTTCTTTATACTTCAGAAGCAGCGTGAAGATCAATGTTCAGGCACTTATGTCAGGCTGTGAATCCTAGTCACAGCATACTTGTCAAGCCTTTCAATCTGGGAGGAAATTACCTATAATCCTTTCTTCACTACTTCCTGTTTGTTTCTGTAAGTGGTTCTCCTCTGGCTTCTATAAATCTAGTCCTAGATGTGTGACCTTTCCCCTGAATTGTGTCAGTCATGCCACAACCTGAGGAATCTCAATCTTATGAGCAATAGCACCTAGATGTGCTGGAAGAGAAAGACATTTGACTGCAAAACTAGAGTCACTGCTGACTGGAAGGAGAGCTACTGTATATGTGGGAGGAGTTTTAGTTGCCTCTGTTAATTTGGGCAAACTGCTGCTCAGCATCTCTCTTTCTGGTTCCAGCGTTGGTGTTGCAATACATTTGACTGCTTCCATGGTGCCAAAGATAGGCAACTGTAGACTGGGTCCTCTTGGATGGAGTAAGACAAGGCACAGATCTACAAGGGGATTTGTAGAGTTGGATCTTGTTTATGGACTCTGTACTTTCTACATCTCATTTCTGAAAAAAGCACAAACACGAGACAGTTCTGAAACTTGGCCTCAAGTAGTGTAATAAGTGCTGTGGCAAAACTACACCCCTTTGCAGCAATCTTACTCCAGTAATCCTCTCTAGCCTCATGCATGCCCTATGGTGTCTGTTGAGCAATGCAGATGGTGTTATCTCTAGCAACAGTAATGGAAAATTCATCATTTTACTAGATTTAGATTAGTTTCACAATCTTAGTGCTAGTGAACTCACTTGAGTAGCCCATATTGTCTCTTGGAAAAAATAAACTTTTGGGTTTGGGTTTGGGTGTTGTGCTGTGTTTCTGTGTGGCCACTGCTGCCTTTGTGCTTGCCCATTTCCTGACTTCAAACTAGATTTCACTTTTGATTTTCATGAGAAAGTACACAGGACAATTTAATTGGAGCCTGTGGTTGCAGAAAGATAGATAAGACAGGCAGGTCCTAGTAAAAGACTAGTGGATAAAATGGCCAGTTCCTTTAGATTTGGTGAAATCCAGAGCAAGAAATGCTTGAGACCTCAAATTTTTTGAAAGGTGCCAGGTCTTGTAGCCATATAGTCAAGGAGTGGAGGTAGGACCTCCTGGCATGAATATGTAATTTTGTACCTCCAGCAGATAGTGTTTCAGACTGCTTGAAAACTCAGGAAAATCATCACCCCTACAAGTGATTCTCACTACTAGTTCTGCAAGTAAATGTGCTGAAGATTTTATTTCATTAAATGAACAATGGTAGCTGAAATGGGGTTCTACACTGAGGTTGAATTCCATAGCTCCTAACAAAGTAATGTATGTTTATAGTTAGAACAAAAGAAAAAACAGCTAAGGAATATTAATTAAGTCTAAGTTGTCCAGGTATCTGATCTATTGAAAAGCAGTGGAGCCTAATTAATAAACACAAAGACATTTAGAAGCTGCTTTGCTGCCTTACGGCAACAGACCTATAATTTTAGTTTTAAGGACCCTAGACACTTAAAAAGTAGCGAAGTGTCTGAGAACTGAACATCTTGTTTTCCTTTTTTTTAGGTGATACTGTCACTATTGGAGATGTGTCTTTTAAACTCAAAGCACCAAAGAACCCAGAACTTGTTCCACAGAACTACAGTAAGAATCTACTTTCTTTTGAATGAGTTTCAAGGCGTTGTTCAGAAAACTTCTACTCCTCTCAGTCAGCCTTCTGACTTTGCTGAAATTATCTATGAAATGTAATTTGAAAAAGCATGCAGTTTGTGGAAGTCTGTTTTTGCCGCGTATGTCTCTGATTCAGCTGGTTGTATTGGGATCTCTTAACTTGAATGTAACTTGTCCTATTACAGAATCACAGAAGTAACAAGGTTGGAAAAGACCTTTGAGATCATCAAGTCCAAATTATTACCTATCACCATCCCATCATCTAAACCATGTCACTCGGTGCCTTATCGAGCCTACTCTTGAACATCTCCAGGAATGGTGATTCCAGCATCTCCCTGGGCAGACCGTTCCAATGACAGATCACTCTTTCAGTGAAGAAGTTTTTCCGAATATCCAGCCTAAACCTCCCCTGACAGAGCTTGAGACTGTGTCCTCTTGTTCTGTCTCCAGTAGCCTGAGAGAAAAGACTGACCCCTGCCTGACTACAACCTCCTTTCAGGTAGTTACAGACAGCAATAAGGTCACCCCTGAGCCTCCTCCAGGCGAAACAGCCCCAGCTCCCTCAGCCGTTCTTCATAGGGCTTGTGCTCCAGTCCCTTCACCATCCTTGTCGCCCTTCTCTGAACAATGAAATTCATTTCACTTACTGTGGTATGCTTCCAGAGCTGAACCCTCGCAAAATTCGAGGGATTGCTATTTAGTATTCCCAGACTGTCACATTATTGTTGTCAGCAAACATACAGATCTTTATGATCCATCAAGTTAATGAGAAGTCAATTGTATAGTCATGACAAATGCTGTCAAATAGAGAAAGGCACATCCAATTACACCCATTAACAATGCACATATATGTCTTACAATTAATTCACATTATGTTTTGATACCTTATTAAAAATGTCATGGATTTGCAGCCATCCTTATTTCTTGATTGTGCATTGAGAGTACATGCTTCTTGAACTTTTTCTTTTGCACCATGGATCAGCAAGTTTCTAGTACAGTACAGGCCAGTTGTTCCTAAGGAACCAAAACCGTCACCTGCCATTTGTTCAACACTTTCACATGTAGACTGCTGGATGTCCAAAATGCAAATTAGGAAACACCCGCCAAAACCTGATATTTCCATTCAGATACATTTACAGCCCCAAACCAAGCACACATGGCATTCTGAAGGGGTAAGCAGGTCTTATATGTACTAACTTAGATGGACAAACACCAAGAACTGCCAAAGTTTGTTGTTGCTGGGCTTGCAAAGTTCTACGGGTGGAACAGTCATTCACTTCAAGGGGGTTTGCTTTCCAGCATGTCTAAATTCATTCCATGACATATTGAGTCAGACACCAAGGAAACTCCTGGGGTACATCCTTTTAAAAGGATGGCATTGATAATACCAGCAATAGATTTGCTGCTACACAGTTGGCAGGTAACTGCTGGGAGAGAGATACTGAGGGCAAGAGGGATGCTACAGGCATACAGGGAGTGTTGTTCGTACAGTGCCAGGAAGGGCAAGAGCTGCTGCATGAAGATTTATATTGTGTTCTTAGATAGCAGTGCTGCAGGTCATCAGACAGGCTTTAGGTAGCCCTGCCTGAGGAGGAGGGTTGGACAAGATGACATCCAGAAGTCCCTTCCAAGCTCAACCATTCTGTGTTTCTGTAATTGCTGAGTTTGTAGTAACTGTGGGATAGTAGACCTGTGTTACTATTGACATGTTTAGATAGTTTCTTACCTCTGTTCTGTCGTGCAGTATTTCTTCTGAAATACTTGCCCTTTGATAGATGAAGCAGAAATATGCAATCATAGAATAGTTTGAGTTGAAAGGGGCCCTTAAAGATCTTCTAGTCCAACACCCCTGCAATAAGCAGGGACATCTTCATCTAGGTTTGGTTGCTCAGAGCGCAATATAGAGAAGACGATTTGGTTTGCTTTCAGTCTTTGACTAGTGTGAAGTTTTCCAGTAGTCTGGTGGGCAAGATCACTGATCTATTCCTGGATTGTGGGCTGCTTTATTTTCATACCCTTGGAGGCATCACACTGTCACTTTCCCACCAGGTGATCTAAGGGACTAAAAGTTTCCAATTCCATGTGCCAGCCCTTGCTGTTGCAGGGTAGCCTATGAGGACAAGATTTCCGTTTTAGACTGTAACGACACTTTCCATACCTTGTGAGTTCCCTGGGAATGCAGCCAAACAGTTGAGAAATGCTGCTCTGTATTATTACTTTTTATAGCTCCTTAAATGATAGATTTTTGCTTTTCACTCTTTATTTGATATGCCTCTTTTCTTGTTTTGATCATGAAGGATGTCAGTTGTCTAGGCTAATGACTAATGTTATCCATTTCATTTATTTATAACTCTTGTAGATTGTTTTGCTTTCTGTTCTTCTGTGCTGTACCCCATGTGTTAACCCTAACGTCTTCCCAGTCACTGTAACATGTTTTGTTCAATCTGCACTTTTCAGCAATTTAAATGTTAACCCTAAGTTACTCTAACAGCATCTCTTTCAGTTCTTTGGACTGAGAAGGTAAGAGAATTATGAAAGCGTTTGGTAGAATCAAAGGAGATATTTTTCTAGGTAATTACTATAGGAAGGACAAAGTCATTGAAAACTGATAGCCAAAAGGTTTCTAAACATAGAACTGTATGGAAGGATGAGATCTCAGCTGAAATCTGGTATCAAAACCACAAGTAACATTTATTAGCACATACGTATTATTAGTTGTTTTCCTTAATAATCATGACTGAAAGGAGCCTGTGTCATGCTTGGGATACTGTTGTTTATCAGTATTGATGTACTGACAGTAGGATTACCTAAGGTACTAAACTTTGCTTGTAAAACTAAATATTAAATGAGCTAAAATGAAGTCAATTAGAATACCAATGTATTTAATAGCAGAAAATCTATTTCGGATACTTGAGTGCAGTTTCTTTTTATATTCAAATGCAGGAAATTTTTTTTATCCCTTAGTGTTTAAGTTCTTTGGTTATGTTACTATGGAGAACAAAGTTATCCGTATTCCTGTAGTGAAGTTAAGTAGATTGTATTCACTTCATGTTGATTATCATCTCTTTGTGAGGTACTTAGAGTATGTGCATTATTTAACACTTTTTTTCTTCATTCAAGAGTACTTTTTGGTTTTCTGTGTAAATGGCTGCTGTATATACAACTTGTTTTGGTGCAAAACAGATGAATGCAATTTATGCATGTATCTACTAATTTATAAAGTAATTAATATTACATTTAAATGACAAAGATACTTTTAAACTAAGACCAGAAATATCCCTGAAAAGGTCTGAGATATTGTAATGTAGTGGAGTAAGAACTAATAGGAGGGAATTGAAGCAGTTACAGTTCGTTTACTAGTATTGAATGTGGTATTGTTTTCTAACTCATCTTTTGTGTAAAATAAAATGTTTCTGCTTTTGTTCTTCTGCCAGATAAAAGCCATGTTAAAAATGTGGTGATGTTGAATGTGCATATCTATAATTTGCAGCAAATTTTAGGGATAACTTATTATTAACTCAGTGTTAACTGAATGAATAACTTGGCTTAAAAATAGCCTTAAAAATCTGAAAAAATCGTAACACAATGAAGAATAAAAATATGTTAAGTACCTAAAAAATTTTACATGTCATTTTGTCACATACTTGATACAAAAATACTTGTTTGTCTTCCCAAATTAGATTGAAATCCTTTATTGCAGCTTATTTCAGTTCGCCGAAATGGATAATATAGATATTGCTGGTTGCTCTATGTTTCCATGCCTTTGTCAGGTTTTATGCTAGGTAGCTAGGAAGTCATGTATTAAATGCTCCATTTTGTATGTTAATAGGAAATATTAATTTGTTTTTCTGTTGTTGGCAAATGCCTTTTTCTTGGAAGATGATAATTAAAGGTACATAAAATCTGAATTCTTTTTATAAGTAACAAGTTAAAATGAGTCACACAAGGGAATTTTGTTAATGGGACTTCTGTCATAACTGTGTCTGACACATTCTAGAAAGAGGGCACTTATTTTTGCACTACTCGTTCTTTCATCAGTAAAAATAAAACCTACATTTTTAAAGTCTCACCAAGCCTGAAAGCACGATTGTTTCTTTAATTATACATTGGAGAAACTTTGTGTGACTTTCCGTGATAGTACAGATCTGAAATTGAATTGCAAGAATGTACCTTTTTTCTTTTTTTTTTTTTTAAGGTTGAATTCGTGTCAGTGCACTGCTTTCCTTAGTGGTTTCTGGAAATGTTACGAAAATGGCTTGACTTTTCATGTATTTCTTAATCTTGATGAAATGATTCCTAACACAGCTCTCTCAGGACACAGTGAGGCAGGAAAAGGGATATCCTCTTGCAACAAGGCTTTGCTTCTCTGGGAAGGTCCAAGTCCATTTGGGAGACTATAGTCATGTTACATGCAACTGCATTGAGTTGTGGAAGGTTAATTTCAAACATTTTGTGGGTTTGTGCCAGATGTCCAGAGTCACAGCACCCTTTCCAGTGTGTGATCAAAAGTGACATGCATGTATACAAGGAATTAAGTGATAAATTCTGTTAGGGTTTTTTTACTTGAAATACATGAAGCGGTAATTATCATGAGGAATTTAGACAGAATGTTTGTGTGCATAGTAATGAAATACAAAAAAAGTAGCATTAAATGGATTTCTGTGCTTGAAATGGTTCTATTGTTGAGGAAATTTGGGTTATTTCTCTGTAATAGTCTCACTGGTGCCAGCAGTTTCTCTTTACTTATTCTTCACGTGAAGAATAAGATGCCTCTGTGTCCTTTTCACAGAATGATATGTGCCACATACTGAAGCCAGGATGAGTGTATATTCACTTTTGCTCAAAGTAGATTCAGATTTGTATTGGAATGTGTGTTCATTCTTCTTTGTGCTAACTTTAATCTGAGTGTCAGAGTGCAACACATTTTAGAGACAGGTTGTATTGCAGGATGACTGTCATTTTGTGCTTACAGAGATTTAAGTGATTTCATAGACCCTGGGAGTAGCTCAGTTGATTAGAGCACGGTGCTAATATCACCACAGTCATGGGGTTGATCCCCCAACAGGTTGTTAACTAAAGAGTTGGACTCTGTGACCATTGTGGGTCTCTTCCAACTCAAAATATTCTGCCTACCCTCATGGAAGATGTCTGCTGTTAGAGATGGTGATTATTTCAACAGTTGGAGTTTTTGTGTAGGCTTGCAACTGTTCTGCCATTTCAGTGTTGCCACCTCATCCGGAATCTGAAATCATGGGATTTTTGTCAGTAGAGCTCAGAACGTTTTACATCATCATCCCCATTTCATCTATACTGAGAGTGGGACACAGGGAGATATGGAGACACAGAAACCGACAGCGAAGGTCTGGGTGGAACTTAGAGAGTTGTCAGCACTGTTCCTTGTGCCTCAAAGCAAGGTCAGCTGGATCCAAACCATTCCCGAGGGATATTTGTTCTCCTTGTTCTTTAAATGTACTGGTGACATAGATTTCATAACCTCTCTGCACACTCTGCTCCAGTAATTAATGATTCTTTTGTGACAAAAACTTGTTCAAATGGTTCATTTCGGTCTTTGGGGGAACACTTTCAGTTCCCTGGATCTTGTTCTATCTAG
This sequence comes from Pitta sordida, assembly GCA_013390025.1. Classification (NCBI taxonomy): domain Eukaryota; kingdom Metazoa; phylum Chordata; class Aves; order Passeriformes; family Pittidae; genus Pitta; species Pitta sordida. The sequence continues at coordinate 36,849 of WEKX01024490.1, forward strand.
TGTAACTGTGATGTACAGTTAACTTTTTTCTTCATGGTAGTTCTGTCTTGCATATTGGAAAACATTTATTTTCTAGATTGAATTTAAATTTCTTTTGATGATTTTTCTTGCTCTGTTCTAGAATTTCTCATACTTTTCAGTGCTGGACTGAGCAGTTGTGCCCCAAAAGTGAACATGGTATGTCCCTCCAGTTCTAGTCTGAGCTAGAGATAACTGCTCTGATTATGTATTTCTCTGAGTTGTACATCCAGCTAAGAGTAGTTTCATTTATTCCATGTTTATGTGCCACTAGGAGAAACTTAGTCTTCTGAATCCCATTCAGGGTTTCTTCCAGAAAGCTGTTTGGTTTTAGATGTCTCCTTTACACTATCTTTTAATTTACGTGGAGAAATATGATTTCTCTATGTAGAACTAATACCTTTTCATGAAGCAATGAACTTAGAGGAATTAATATATGAGTTTACAGTCTTATCTAAGAAGTAACTTCCCCCTTTCTAAGCGCCTGCAAAGACTCACAGCTTGTTTCCTAACCCCCGCAAGAACAAAAGTTTTTGGAATGAAGACTGTTTCCATGAAATATTTATGAGGAAAAGTAGTATTCCAGTGAAAACTGCCTGTAATTTAACCACGTTATGAGACTGAAAACTCTTTGGGCTCTGTGCGTCAGCATAATACAGGAAGAACTGCAGTGTTTTCGTTGCGAAGTGCTAGATGACAGCCATGGAAAGCAGACCACATAGAAGTGCCCCCCTCTTCACCCTGGCCATGATGCCTCTCACTCTGACCAACTCATTTTCCTTCTTCATTGTCCCTCAGTGTGAACAAGCTGTGAAATGAATCTCAGTGAGCAAATTTAGAAAATAAAATAAAAATCCCATTTTTGAAATGTATTTGTTTTTAAACAAAGACCTCCCTCCTTGTCCCCTTCTCCTGTAACTGTATTTTATGGCAGCTGCCCCCCTTGCTGGATGTACTGCACACTGTTGTGGGCAGATAAAGGACCCCCTCGGTATTTAGATGAGAGAAAGATCTTTTTCCTGTCATGAATATTTTCCTTTCCTGAAAAAAGGAGCCTTTTTCACACTCTGAGCATGCATTGTAGTGAAGGTTCAGGATATGCAGAGGTCTTCTTTTTATTCTGTTGAAAATTATTTATATTGATGTCGTCTAAGTGCCTTTTGGTTCTTATGTGATTGACCAAACTAGAGTCGTACAGGGAGACGAGTTTTGCTGTACACGTATTTTGTACTGCATCTGGAATAGATATTCTCAGTAATCAGTTCACTTAACTGTCTAAACAGGGGGAAGAGTAAGGTGTCTCCGTCATTTATGGGATTTATTCTGTAGCTGGGACACAAGGACTTGCCAGCAGATACTGTCTGGTGTCTCCAATGAATCTCACGGCTCAATGAGTGTAGCATCTGCCAAGAATTTAAGTATGAGTGAACCAGAAAATTTCCCAGGCTAGCATAGCCATTTCAGTCAAAAGCTGATTTGTGGATCAAACAAGAGCAGCTGCTGTGTTTGCTTCAAAATCTATCTGAAACATTTTCTCTTTTCTTATTTGGGGATTTCTCCATCAATCTTCAACTGCTCACTTTACAGAATGCTTGCACAGATTCTGCTAGGTGCTGTCCTACTTATTGCATATTACAGATCAATGGAATGGAATTTCTTTTGTTATCTGTCTTTGGTACACAGGAATAGCAAATTGTAGCGCTGGCTACTCTCCTGCATGTGCCAGATGGTGTCTCAGAAGCTTCCTACGCACCATCCTGCAGATTAAGAATATAGGGCCTGCTATTTAACTACTGCAAATCGGTAAAGTGCCACTAAACAGATTGTGCAAGCCTAGTTTGCATTAGATGCTATCTGACTCATTGGATAATTAATAAAAATTGCTGTAATATACTTGCTAACACTGAATTTGCCCTGTCTTCTAAATGTCATACAAAACGATTGCATGGTACTTGTAGTAAAGTTGATACATAGTTCCTGAACAGGGAGGAATTCTTTTCAAGTCACCTTAGAGAAAACTTAAAAGCAGGCTTGGATGGGTGGAGCATGGCTCCAGGGTTGTGGATTCGATCCCTGCATGGGTGTTCGCTTGGGAGTTGGATTAGATGATCCTTGTGGGTCCCTTCCAACTTGGAATGACCCGTGAACCTGTGAACTTATGAAAAAAGCTTACAAAGCTTACAATGCAGAGAACACAGCACAAGTAGTCTAAATACATATGTATAAATAATATACAAGATACTGGATGTGTGCATCTGAGGTTGCTCTTGAAAAATCAACTGTGCTTTGGAAGTGTGTTTATGCAGCATTAACTGTACATGCAAAGAAAATGTTACATTCTCCAGATTTTAGAAGGGCATAACTGGGAAGGTAAAGTAGGCTTAATATCTAGAACAATGTACTGATGTCACATGTAAGCACTGAAGGAACTGACAATTGCTGTCATGACAGTTCACCTCAGGGAATGCTTACTTTGAATTGTTGGCATCATGTGTAATGGCTTCCTTTGACTGAGTTTGCAGATGGTCAATGTGCTACTTTGTGATTGAAAATATGGATTATAATAGATGTAGCTCTAATCTGCATATGAGGAGAATGATGTGAATGGTGAAGCAATTAAAACATTTTCTGCAAAATATATCAATAAGGAATTATCTTTCATGTCCTTTTCTCATAAAAACAGCAGTTAGGAAATTCTCAGAGACTTATTGAAGTTGTATTTTTCATATTAATATTTCAGAGTACATTTGGACTGTTTAAACATCATGGTGGGAATATAAGATATAAGATTTTAATGGTTTTAAGATTTAATTCCTAAGATTTTACAGACCTAGAATATTTGTTTAGAAGTAATCTGATAATCTTAATGCATCATTTACTTACCTATGTGTGTACACTATTCCTGTTCATATTGGTGGTAAGGATATTGTTGATTTCCCTGGAAGTAGGTGATTTTAAATGGATTTGCTGAATGCCAGACCAAAGACCAAAAACATTCAATTAAAGTTTTTGTCAAAGTTTTCCTTAGCCACCTTTATGCTTGAAAATTCTTCCTTGAACCTCATCCAGTAATTCATTGCTGTTTCTATGATCTTACAAAAATGAATTTTAGTTCTGGTATGCAATAATTCAACAGTGAACTTAATGCCCTCAGAACTGAGTGGCATTATTGCTTGCTGTCCTTAGCTGTGCCCTGCACACACTGCTTCCCCATCTCAGGAAAGCTGACGTAGCACTGAGACTTGGGATTTTTTTTAATGTTGGCTTCTAATTGCATCCAGTAGTTGCACTGACAGAAAGGTAAATAACCAAGTGTTAATTTGGAGATCTCATTGCCTCTTGCTCCTGTCTGCACATCAGCATCCCTGTTGCCACTCTTGAGACTCCAACTTCAAACCTCATCATTGGTCTTGTCAGATTGTTCTGAAAGCAACCATATGCATACATGCATGCATTCATTTCCCTCCTGACTTGCTTATGTTCGCCTTCTCTTCCTGCACTTGTGCTTTTTGCTTGTGGGTTAGAAAGAACCAGGCATTGCTAGGGAGTATGTGAGCAACTGTTCTGGGGATATGATGCCCCTTCTTCAGTGTGCTCTTTCTGCTTGATGCTTTCCAGCTCAGCCATCATTTGTATACGTGTGGCAAAGGCTTTAGTTTAGTTATAATCAGGTTATTGCTTTTTAAAATAATGAGTTTGATATTTCTTAATGGAAGTAAGTAGATCTGCTTTGAGTTGATTTTTATTATGATTTTGGAAGCTGTATGGTATCAATGCAGTGATTATGTTAAGGTTTGCATATCCTTGATAATTTAATTTGTTGGTTTATTGTGTCAAAATATAAACAAAAATGCCAATCTGGTGCAATCACAGTATTTTTTCTTTTAAGTTCACTATTTAAAGATGCATTGGGATATAGACTGGATAAATATTTTACAAATTATTAATAATATATTTATATTATATTAACTGGTATTGAGAAGTCCACTCAACATTGAGTAATAAAATCTTGTCTTTATGTTGTTCAGTTTATTGTGAAATAAGAAACAGCAACTTTTTTTTTCTATTTTGTGTTGGTTGTTTTTTTGAAGGATGGAGTTGTGCAGAGAAAAAAGCACTTAGGTGTAAGTTAAGTGGTATGCATAATATAAACTCTGTGTGGAATTCTCTGCTTTTCAGCTATCCAGCTTTAGGACAGTACATCTTTATGTATTTGTGGAGATAGGAACAAAAAAATGGGTATCTAGCACTTTTCAAAATTTAATAATGTTCTTTGTGTTTTGAAGTGACAGATTCTCTGGCCCAGTCTGTAGTCCACCATTTAAGATGGATAATGCAGAAAGATCTTCTTGGCCAAGATGTCTTTCTTATTGGGCCTCCTGGACCTCTCCGGCGATCTATTGCTATGCAATATCTGGTAAGTATGTTGGTTTCAGTTCTTGGAGACATGGTTATTAAGGTCAGTTAGTCATTCCTATACTAGACAAATGGTGCGAAGGTATCCTAGAAAACCTTACAGTAAGCTACTTAGGAGGTAAATAAGTTTTTCTATAAATGGGCTTTCCAAAATTCAATTTTTGTTACAGAAAAATAGAAAGCACAGACATTATAATACATATTTTTCTGCTTAAACTCCAGGGGGAAAAAAAAAGAGTTGGAAAACTGTGTTGCCATATGCTATCACAAATGGAGAAACAGTTTGTTCTCGGCATTATGTATGTAAGAAGATTAAGATATCTGCCTACTGTTACAAACAACAAATTGTTTTTGCATCATTACATAAAAGAAAAAAATCAAGGAAAGGATTTAGGAGAGAAGTGTTCTGAGTAACATTTGGGAACAGTTATTGTGAGTGACTAGGAAGAGTAGATGTGTGTATCATCCTCTCTTGGAATGTGGGAAGGACTTGCCTATACCCATCTTCATGAACCACGACAGCAACATTTACAAAATTTCACATTTGAAAAATCAGTGCCCTTTAATGATCAGGAGGAGGGGTTTGTCCGCCTCAAAAAGCGGTGTGGGCAGGACTTTGTCTGCCAGAAACTCTGGAAGCTAGTTGTGCAGAGGGGTCACAAATTGAGGTGTATAAACAGTTGCAGCTACAGGAACTGAGGTTGTTCAGCCTAGAGAATAGGAGACTCGGAGGTGACCTGATTGCTGCTTACAACTACTTGAGGGGAGGTTGCAGTCAGGTATCACAGTATTAGCAACATTGGNAAAAGATACTACGTAATTCAAACACTAACTCTCAGAGGTTCTCATAGAGGAGAAAACAGTAAGATTTTGATTTATGTAAAGGAGGGAAGATTTTTTAATTCAGCAAAACATATGTGCTACATGATTGCTATGGTTTAGGGGGTTTTCTGCTGTTCTGGCAGCGAGGGGGTTAACAGCTCAGTTCTTGCCTGAGC
>WEKX01024490.1:42457-61544 GCA_013390025.1 Pitta sordida
TTCTTTACTTATAGTTTTGCCTTGTTTTTGCCTGTAACCAGGTTTATTCTCCAGTTTCTCTCCTTCAGGAGAAGTTGGGGCGGGTCTCTGGCATCCAGCCAGGGTCAAACCACGACAATGACAGCTTGATACATTCCAGAAAATAAATGAGAAGAGTTTAGTATAACCTAAAAAGAGAACTTAGAAAACACCTGATATCCAGGCAGGTGACATTGAATGTGTCTCATTTATGCCACTGACTTCATACACCTGAGGTCTATTAGAAAGGCTACAGACTACTGATTCAATACCGTGCCAAAAATTTTTGTGAAGACTGGTCTTTCCATGTGAGCTGATACATGTTGTGATGTCTTTAATATGTTTTGATGTCTTTAACATATAACCCTAGAAAACTTTTATCTGCCCTGCTGAAAGCTTCTACTATGTATACATACATAGGGCTAATTATTGAAAAACAATCTGGTTTTTTGCTTTAATTAAAAGCAAGTGCAATTATATCTTCCGGCAACATAAAGGAATTGATGGCTTTGTAACCAATGAGCACAAAAAAGTTAGTTTTCTTAAGTTTTTATATCTTTGCTTTATTTTTTTCCATAAAACTATAGTTAAAAGCTGCCTCCTAAGAGAGTTCTGTTAAATAAATGATACCTTTAAGTGCAGGGTAAGGGCTGAGAGCATTTCATCATGGATCTGTTTCCTAAGCAGAATGCATGATAACCCAGGTATTAAAGTAGCAGGAGTATCAGTTATAAATACATGAGCTTTTTTTGTTTGTTGCTTTAAGAGAGAAAAATCTGAGTACGTATATCTCATATCGAACAAAAATAAACAAAACAATAACCCAAGAGTTCCTCTTTTTTAGGTAGTCTATAGTTTAACAGATACAGATTGCATCTCATGAAAGTCAAGGAGGAGAGGATAAGAATAATATAGTTCCTCAGTGTACTGGCAGAGCATGTATAGCTAGTAATGACAGCTCTGTCACAGTGTGTTACTGAACAGTGAGAGTTGAGCATTTCAATCATTTACAGAAAAAGTTTGGGGTTTTTTCACAATTTGCAGATGCTGATTGTTTTTCAAAGTCCAGAACCAGAAGATTAACATACAGGATGTTACAAATGTTCAATGGAAAGACTATCTAGATGGTTATTAAGTTTTTAGAACAGCTTTTGGGAAAAAAAAGGTTTATTGAGAAGAAATTAAAACCAATTTGTTTGTGGTAGAACACAGTGTAAACTTTTTTAAAATAAGAGATACTAGATTTTGTTCCGGGTTNTTGCTTTAATTAAAAGCAAGTGCAATTATATCTTCCGGCAACATAAAGGAATTGATGGCTTTGTAACCAATGAGCACAAAAAAGTTAGTTTTCTTAAGTTTTTATATCTTTGCTTTATTTTTTTCCATAAAACTATAGTTAAAAGCTGCCTCCTAAGAGAGTTCTGTTAAATAAATGATACCTTTAAGTGCAGGGTAAGGGCTGAGAGCATTTCATCATGGATCTGTTTCCTAAGCAGAATGCATGATAACCCAGGTATTAAAGTAGCAGGAGTATCAGTTATAAATACATGAGCTTTTTTTGTTTGTTGCTTTAAGAGAGAAAAATCTGAGTACGTATATCTCATATCGAACAAAAATAAACAAAACAATAACCCAAGAGTTCCTCTTTTTTAGGTAGTCTATAGTTTAACAGATACAGATTGCATCTCATGAAAGTCAAGGAGGAGAGGATAAGAATAATATAGTTCCTCAGTGTACTGGCAGAGCATGTATAGCTAGTAATGACAGCTCTGTCACAGTGTGTTACTGAACAGTGAGAGTTGAGCATTTCAATCATTTACAGAAAAAGTTTGGGGTTTTTTCACAATTTGCAGATGCTGATTGTTTTTCAAAGTCCAGAACCAGAAGATTAACATACAGGATGTTACAAATGTTCAATGGAAAGACTATCTAGATGGTTATTAAGTTTTTAGAACAGCTTTTGGGAAAAAAAAGGTTTATTGAGAAGAAATTAAAACCAATTTGTTTGTGGTAGAACACAGTGTAAACTTTTTTAAAATAAGAGATACTAGATTTTGTTCCGGGTTATTTCAAATCAGTGTGTTGCTGCCTCAAGCTCTTTTGTGCAATTTTACCATTAGGCTTCTTCTTAAAGTTCACGTACTGAGGTTATACAGAAGACTCCTACTTATCTTCAGTCTGCATCTCCGCAGTTTAAATGCTTCACTATTCACTTTTCAGCGAAAAACAGTGCCGTGTGCAGGTGCAGAAAACACAGCAAAGGCAGATGGCTCAGGAATATGTAATTGAGCTAATGAATATGTAAATAAGCACTGCCCGGGAGCCACTCGGGGAGGGAGCCGGGAGCTGCATGCTGCACAGCCCGGCCGAGCCTGGCCTGGTCTATCCAGGATGCATTTAATGTAAACGTGTTTTTGCGTGGCTGGCATTGTTCTCTGCTGAGCTACAGGAGGTGGCTGCCATTATCTATGTCTGTGCATGAGAGCAAGAGTGGGAGGCACCTTTCTCCCATCCCTCTGGGTTGGATAGATGGAGTTCTTGTTGTTCCCAGTCATGAGCTCAAATGCCAAGGTGGGGGGAAAAAAAAAAATGGGGGAGGAAAGAAAAAGAGAAAGGTGTCGGTTTAACAGTTGAGACATCCCAGTCCTGTCCCATCCCATCCCACTTTGGAGAAGGGAGGGAGCCTGGAAGTGATCTGTGAGTGGCACGGCCTGGCCATGGTGACATTCTGTCCCTGAGAGGGGCAGGGCGATGGGTATGGCTTAATTGCATATTGATGAGTTTGCTGTCTTGTTATTTGCAGTTTTTGTGCCTTGTTTCCAGACCCGTGGACCCACAATACCCAGGGGCTCACTGTAGTCTGATTTTTATAACAACTTTTTGTTGTTGTCCACAGGAACTAACAAAGAGGGAGGTTGAATATATCGCTCTATCGAGGGACACCACAGAAACTGACCTCAAACAGCGACGAGAGATCCGAGATGGTAGTGCTTTTTATCTTGATCAGGCAAGTTGCAGTCACACACCACCTAATAATTGTTTACAAAGAAGTCATGGTTTATATGATGAAGAATTAGTATGTGGATTGGCATGTTTCTAATGCAAGTCGAAAGTCTCTAGCACTCTTGATCTCATGGCTATCAAAAATGTCTTTACCCAAATCCAAGATTACTCTGTCTCTTAAGAGAAGTTACAGAGTTGATTTAGACAGACTATTGTTGTTATGCTTCTGTAACGATGAGTAAGATCCATTCTGTGCAAGTTAGGTGAGCGCTACCCTGGGTATGTCTTTTCCCCAACATTTGTAGCACATGAGATGTATTCCTGAAATGAAACTTCTGACCTAGTTTGATTGCAAGAGTCTGGTTCATGTGTTTTAAGACTGCTCTGTGTGGTGAAACCCAAGCACATTTAGTAGAGACAACTGGAAGATTTGATTTGAAAGCTCACTGCTGATGTGGACTAAAATAATGATCTTAACACTCCTGCTATCAATATTACCCCAGAGCAGTAGCTGTTTTAGTATAGCCATGGAGTGACTTGGGTTAGGTAAGATTTCTCTTCGTAAGTTATCAATGGCATGTATCCCTCCTGATTAGACAGGTAAAATACGCACTTCATGTGAAATATCTGTTTTCCTAGATATCTGAAACTTTTACACAAGTTAGGTTTCTATATATATCTCTATATAAGGTAGGTCAGTTCCTCTGATGTACTATGAAGTTAAATGAGTTATCTAAAACAGTTTTCAGTTGGTGATGCTGTGGATGTTAAGGACATAACTATCATGCAAGTCTTTTGTGAGAGAAAAGATAATGCTAATGCTCTGTTCTCTGTTATAAGGAAACATTTTCCCTTTACTTTCTTTTTTTTTTTTTCTTAAGTTCCCAATGATCTCTTTTCCAGCCTCCAAACTTTCAAGAAACCTTTAAAAAGATTTTCTTGAAACCATGATATATGACTTTGAGCGATGGAAGATTTTCGGAATGAAGGATTAAAAGTGAAGCTAAATACATATATACAGTGATCCTCCACATATTCATGATCTGTAATTTGCGTGAATAGTCCAAATAGTCACGGTTGATTTTTCAGCGAGTTGTGGAACCTCGCCCGTGCACAGAACGGGCAGAACCTACCGCAAAAACAGTCTGCTCATGAATATGTAAATTGGTCCCACCTGGGAGCCACTGTGGCGCAGCCGGGATGCATTTAGTTTTAGCATGGCTGGAATTGTGCTCCGCCGAGCTGCAAGATGGGCAGATGGGGCTGCCGTTGTGTGTGTCTGTGTGTGAGAGCAGAAGGCACCTTTCCCCATCCCCGGGGACTGGTGGGCTGGTGCCTGGCCACGCCGCACTGGGGGAGGCAAGCACCCGCTTCATGCCGAGCTGGGACGAGTGGAAGCCAAGCCCACCGCCTCTGCCCCTCGCAGTCCCCTCGCAACCTCCATTTGCACTGTGTAAGGGGAAGGAGAACCGCTGCCATCGCCCTGGAGCCGGCAAAGCTGCTGGAGCGGTTACGGGCGCACGCCACGTAGGCAGAGGGGGCCTTTGAGGTGTTTGCATGGTTGGCATTGTTCTCTGCCAGGCTGCAGGAGGGTGCTGGCATTGTGTGTGTGTCTGTGCAGGAACGGGAGGCACCTTTCCCCCACCCCAGCAGCCCCCGTGGATCCCCCTGCAGTGCCCTTTATGGCTGAGGTGGCGAAGGGAAGGGTGGCCCTGCAGCTCCCGCCTCCTGCATGCACGGGCTAGCACCTGCAGTCCCTCCATCCTGCCTCAGCAGCGCTGCCCTGTCGTCGGTGTCCAATGCTGGCCCGCAAGAGGTAGCCAGGTTCGCAAACTGAAAAATCTTAAAAGAAATAAAAACAGCCCCCCCAAAATACCGGCAGCCCATTTCCAATCAGAGCTGTACAAATTTGTGAGCGTGAGGCAGCAGGATCAGCTCCTCCCGACACAAGGGAAGTGGCAGCAGCGCTGGTGCTGTGTGTGGAGCGGGGTGTGCGGGCATGTGGTCAAGCTGTTGTTGTTCCCCCAGCTTGGAGGACGTGTCGCAGCCTGCTTGTGTCACATCGCCTGTGACAGTGCTCCAGCTGCCCCACAATGGGCCCTGGTGTGAGAGTGCAAGTGCAGCCGGTGATGGGAGGTGGGGGGAGTGGGAGCCTGGCAGCCAGAGATTGTGGCTCTGGGACAGCAGCAGAGGGGGTAGCAGCCGCCATTTCTGGACATGGGGATGTGGTGGGGAGCTGGCAGCTGCTGCTTCTGGGGACAGAGGGGTGGCAGGAGGGCCAGCACCTGTGGCTTGTGGTGCCAGGACAGCAGGGGGGGGCAGGCAGCATCTGCCGTTTTTGAGCATGGAGTATGTTTAAACTCTGAATTGAAAATAGGAATATAAATACAGTAGTACCTCAAAAATCGCAGGGGAATGGATTTCCTCTGGCCCCGTGAATCACCTAATCCTCGAAGATTGGGGTGTCATGAATATGCAGATAAGCCACGCCCATTGCCCCACCCCCTCCAGTCGCAAGGGGGTCTCCAAGCGAGCGAGAGGCACTGCCTCCCCACGCTGCAGGGCGTGTCAGTCCCACCCCACAGGGAGTGCCAGCACTGTCACTTGACGAAGCAGAGGTACTGCGCATGCACAAGCTGGGAAGCACTGGGAGAAATCGGAGAGGTTTTACTGAAAAATCCCATGGTATTCGAAAGCCAAAGTGAAAGCCAAAGCGTGAACAATGGAAGTATGACTGCAATTGGTATTTAGATGAACACTTTTAAAATATTGGAAACATGAAAGATGAATCTTAAAGATAGTGGTGTTGCAGCTGAAGTTTTCTCACCCTAAGAGCTTGGATTGATCCAAGTGGAGTAGCTGAGCTAAAGAGAAGGTGAACTCCTGTGAGGGACTGAATGTATTAGGCAGTGCTTTTCAGATTTACATACAATTTCCTTTCTTGTGGAATCTCATACTTGCTCTTCATAACACCCAAAAGAAGGCAACAAAGCTTGAAAGTCTGTTTTCCAGAACACCCTCTATGTGAATTCTGTGAGCTAAATAAAATATAGCTGTTTAAGATAGATGTGGATCTTTGTATGCAAATCATAATATAGTAGTGTAATTTACACTTTGAATAATAATATACTGTAATGAAACTTGGAAATCTTGCAACCAGAAAGAATTTTAATTTAGTGAGTCATCAAGCTTGCAGTCCCAGAAAGGTTTGCAAAGCTGTCTGTGAATGATTGTTAAGATATTACAGTTTTTTGTAGCTTTACATTTATTAGTGACAGATTAAGTACTGTAAATTGTTATCTCAGAGGTTTCAAAACATCTACTATATTTTAACATGAAGTTAGTGATATGATTGCAGTTAGTTGTTTAAAATAGATTTGAAAGACAGTGATTGGAAGCTGTTATTGAAATGTATATTAAAGGGCCAGTGGATCAAATATTGTTGCATATTAGATTTAGTACTAGAGTGAATCAAATGGAAGATTTGGAGTTAGGTAGTTAAAAGAGAGAACTGAAAAAGGGTTTATTTACCCCAGAAGTAAGAGACCGGTAAAATAAAGGTAAACACTGAATTGTCAAATTCACTCCCAATTTAAATAATGTAAAATGATGAATTTATAATAAGGTAATGGTGAATTATTTGTTTTAATTCAAGTACTGACAGCAGAAAATTCGGTTTTCTTGTCTTCATGTTGGGCCATTAATTTTGGCTTTTGGCTGTTAATGCACTGTTAAAAACCTCAAAAAGTCATCATTGCTGTTATTGAGGTAATTAAGTAACTTCTTGGTTTTATTCTGTAGTTTATTGGATGGATTAATTATGTTGTATATGAAGTAATTAGTTAGAATTACATTATGTAAAAATTTAAACAGTACTTTCAAATTTGGGGTTTTTTGGTAGAAGAAATTGTCTTGTAGAATGGTTTTCTGCTTCTATAACTCTTTGTAGTTGAGCTATCAACTTCATTGAACCAGTATGAAGATTCCAGTATCCACCTATTGTATTTTAAAAAATTAAGAAATTAGATTTGATATTTGAGTTTTGTGGGTTTTTTTTCTGATATGGTTTTGCTTTTTATTGTACATCTATCATTGTGTGTACAGCTATAAAAGGCATGTCTCTAGTTTACGCTCTTATTAGCATAGCCTCCTGCATTAATAATTATTAAATCTAAGGAAATCCTATGTTATTTTGATGTAATGAATGAATTTGGGAGAGCACCTAATCGATTTTGTTAGTGCTTGAGAAGTGTATTGCTCCAGGCTTGTGTCACAAACTGTTGTCTGAAATACCCAATTTTGTTTACCCTGAATCTTCCAGCTTTTGCATTAAACAAGCAAGCTTCCCAAGCACAAACCACTTTAAAAAGTCTACAGCCTTCTCTGTTCAACGCAATCAATTAACTGAGGTTGGAATAAGTAGGAAGATGTCATATGGTTATATGCTGTAAAACTACAAATGCAATGTCATGTTTTTGAAGATTTGCTGATTAGGCTGTATCCACTGAGTGGCTGTGTATGTATTTCACTGTCATTTCTGTGTATACAGAGTTAGACTCTGTTTTGGAGTGCCTTTGAGCTATGCGAACATACTCATTTTAATACAGTACTTTAATATCCCTAACTGCACCAGCATCATAACTTATACAATGATAAAATATAAATTGGTTGTCAAGATACCAGAAAAATAATCTTCTGATAAGGCTTGAAAGACTGATTGTAGCAAACAATTAAACACCCAGAATGACAGAAACGACAGCTTAAACTGTCCTGTCTATAAAATGAACATGACATGAAATCCCCTGGAGTAGCATTAACTGGACTTGAGTTTTGTTTCCTTTAATCAAAGCAGATTAGAAAGTGAATTATCAAATAAAACACAAGAATAATTGGATGAAATTGTAATAATATATGAGAGTGAGATTATAATAATTTCACAGTGTGCGTGTGTATGCATTGGTATATATGTTTGTGTATAAAGATAAAAATCTTTTTTATATCTTGCTGAAGAGCTGTGTCAGAGTAATTCAGCTTTTAAAAAAATGACCAGTGAGTGGAAATTGTGTAATTCTGTGATTTATTGAGTTACTGCCTTGGAGGTGACCCTGGGTTTTTGATGTACTGGTAAGCTGGCCACAGCAAAGGCATTATCAGAAAGTATAACTTCATTGACTGACTCTCACTGCAGAATCTGACAACCTAGAACAAGAAGCGAGATAGTGAAGTCCATAGGGAGGAGAGATAAGCAATGCACTGCTCCAGAAGTGTGAATGTGGCACTTCCAGGCACTGTGTGAACCAGGTGATGGCCAGAAACCCTTGGTGGCTTGACAATGCCTGGAGGGGGTGGTAATGGATATGTTAATTACACATGAACCGAGCGGCAAGGGGTTCCCATGGTTACCGTGCCTGGGGACAGGCTTTCCGCTGCAGGGACTGGGGACAGACGGGTGGATGCGGGTACCGAGTTTGGTCCCAGTTCTGCCACCAGCTCGCCCAGCCATGGTACCCACCCATGCCAAGCTGTTTCCCCTTCTGCCCTCCCTTCTTCTATTATGGGTTAAAGGGAGGTCAGAGCTGCCTGCACTGCCAGGGCAAAGTGGCTGTAGCCCCTCTTCTGTGAACACAGTTTAGCATCCCGTTGCTAGGCAGCACACCGGGAGCGAACCTCTGCCCTGGCTCTACACCCTGGCTTAGCTCTGCCTGCTCGCACCGCCGCCCCTGCCAAAAAGTTGAAAGCTTTGTTCGGGGCTGTTGCAGTCCCAGAAAAAAAACCCCAAACAAAACATCTGCCCCAAACAAAGCAGCAGCACATATGTCGCAACCTTGCTTGCATCACAGCCCTCTTCTGAGAGCTGATGGGGTGCACTGTAGCCCATTTGACAGTGGCAAACTGTCCCAGCTGTTGCTCCTGTTGCACAGCACCAGGGTACCCACAGCTCCACCCCTGCCAGCAGCGACCTCATTCCCCAAGTCTCGCTCAGAGTCCCGCTCTGGAGCGGCATGCTGCCTCCACCGTGTTTGAACACAAGAGACACACCAGCAACCAGAAACCCTGATAAAACCCAGCACAGACATGCAGGGAAAGGACAGTGGCAGGAGGCTCCTCGCCTGCTTGGATCTGCAGGGGGGCCAGGCACCGACTTCAAGGCTCCTAGCCGTGCCGGTTTCTGTGCTCGGAAAAGCAGCTCCCTTCTGGGAGCTGGGAAGCAGCACTACAGAGGGAGCTGCGCTCTCAGGACCACCCTCCAGACCTTATTAGTGGAGGGGGCGTGGCTAAGGGTATGCCCTACTTGAATACTTTTGGGGTTTGCTATCCTCACGTATTCCAGAACTTGCGTGAATAGGGACAGACTCAGCGACCTGCACGTTCCGGAGGTGCTTCTTTCATGCTTCTGAAAGTATCAGCATTTAACTGGATGTGTTAGGTTGGCAGTTCAGGCTCAAAACAAGGTGTTTTCTTTTGATGTAGAGGGCATATAGATGAATGTCTATGATGTAATGTGAGGAATATTAGGACTGTATTTATAGTTTCTTATCAACTAAAAGCAAAAGTGTGAGGTTATTTTTTCTTATGTTTGTGTCTGTTGCATGTATATTCCACTTGCTTTTCAGTTGTTGTTTCCTACAATGGGGAAAGAAGCAATACTTTGTAATATATGGGGTCATAATATCCATAGGCAATATGGATTTGATGGATGGTGTTCTGAGTCAAAGTGACTTGTGAGTAATAACTACCTTCATAATTTCTAGATACTATCTGTCGAGCACTTAATTTCCTTTTTGTTTTGCTACTCATCAGGAAGAAAAATTTAAATTACCCGTCTCACTTATTCTTGTCCAGAACTCGAGAGTTAGGGAAAAAGAAGATAAAAGCCCTCTGAGCTTCTTTGTTTGTAGGTATTTACACTAGTAAATCTGTTAAAAAACTCAGTCGGCTAGTTGCTGGGTCTGGTCTCTGCCCAAAAGGCAAAATATTTCAAGTATCTGATGTAAATGGGCTGTTGTACTAATGTACCTGGAGTAAAGCAGCTAAAATAGCCACACTCTGCCTATGTGGAGACATAATTTATTGTAAATACAGTTTGCAGGCACTGTTGCAAAAGCAGCCTGACTGTTGTGTTAGGGTAAGGGGTGACGGAAATAAAACAGATCATTTGATGTGTGGTACATAAAAAATGGTAAAAAAATACTGTGCAGAGGAAGCTGAAGTCAGTGACTGTGAAAGCAAAAATCAATAACTGTGAAATGAAAGACTATTCCAGTTCTTGTCACATTAACGTATTTGTGTTCTATCACATGTCCTAGGGTAAACTTTTCTCGCCTGGTTTTCTGATTTGAAATTCCAATAAACTCAAGAGTTTATTTCTTCAGCTGCTTTTCATTCTATGCTATGGTGGTGTATCACGAATCAGATGCTCACCAGTTCAGACCATTCATCCTCACTGAGACACTAACTACTGAAGACAGCTGGGTTCCCTCTTTGGATACTAACTAGCCTGTCTGATGGTGCTATGCTATACTGCAATTTCTCTGTCTTTTGTGAATTTTTTGATAAAAAAGGAAATACATACCAGTACCTGACCTGTAATTTTCCTAACCTCACAGTGGAAAATTCGCTATAAAACCTACCCAGAAAACACTTGATTAACTCAGTGGGGAGGTAGACTGAATAGTGAAGATATAGCCCCCTGCTCCATTACAGGGAGAGGAAAAGGTTGAATTAGTTCTTAAGATGCCCTTCTTAATTTGACTAATCACATTAATTATTACGTATTACTTTATTTTAATAAAACCTGAACATTGCATTTCAAATATGTGTAACTCAGTATATGTGTGGCCTAAATTGTAAAATGCAAACTTGTAGTTTATTGTAATCTAAAAAGTGAAACATTTTGTAATAAAAAAATAGAAGATACATTTTTGGTGAATAGTAGATGCTTGTCATTTCATTTTTGAACAGCATTATGCATTCAGAATTTTTATATTAAATACTTGTTATTTTAAACAACTAGCACAAGATTTAAAAAATATTTAAGGAAGATAATGCTAAGTTTTCATTAAAAGTTGAGATTTTTATTTTTAAACTAGTGAATTGTGGATTTAATACGTCTTCATCTTAATACATAGGTTTTGTTATTTTGGAGGAAGACTTTTATTGTATTCAATCATTTACCAGCAGTCATGGTCAACTGCGAATGTGATTCCCATCTGTAAGAACAGTCTCAAGCAGGATCGTGGAACAGGTCTGTCAGTCTGACCTTGGTGCCAGGGAAGGTCATGGAGCAGATTGTCTTGAGTGCTGTCATGTGACATGTGCAGGACGAGCAGGTGGCCCAGGCAGCATGGGCTCATGAAAGGCAGGTCCTATTTGACTAACCTCATCTCCTTCTGTGGCAGGGTGACCCACTTAATGGATAATGGAAAGACTCTGGATGTTGTTCACCTGGACTTTAGTAAAGCTTTTGGCACCAGTTCCCAAAGCATTCTCCTGGAGAAACTGACTTGGACAGGTGCTGGGTTAAAACCTGGCAGGATGGCCAGGCCCCGACAGTGGTGGCAAATGGAGATGCGCCCAGCTGGTGGCCAGTCACCAGTCATGATTCCTAGGGCTCAGTGTTAGGGGCAGTCCTGTTGAACATCTTCATCAATAACCTGGATGAGGGGATTGAGGGTACCCGCAGTCAGTTTGCGAAGAACACTAAGTTGGGTGAGAATGTTGATCTGCTGATGGGCAGCAAGACTCTGCAGGGGAATCTGGACAGGTTGGATTGATGGTCTGAGACCCGTGATATGAGAGTTAAGCAAAGTAAGTGAGGCAAAATGCTGGGTCCTGCCTTTGGATCACAACAACCCCATTCAGCACTACAGGCTCAGAGAAGAGTGACTGGAAAGCTGGCCATTGGAAGAGGACCTGGGGATGTCAGTCTACAGCTGACTAAACAGGAGCCAGCAGTGTGCTCTGGTGGGCAAGAAAGACAATGGCATTCTGGCATTTATCAGAAACAGTGTGGCCAGCAGGACTAGGGCAGTGATTGTACTCAGCACTGATGAAGCCACACCTCCAGTCCGGTGTTCAGTTTTGAGCCCTTCGCTATATGAAGGATGTTGAGGTGCTCAAGTGAGTCCAGAGAAGGGCAGCAAAGCCGATGAAGGGTCTGGAGCACAAATCTTATGAGGAGTGGCTGAGAGAGCTGGGGTTCTTTAGTCTGGAGAAAAGGAGCCTCAGGGCAGACATTATTGCTCTCTACGACTACTTGAAAGGAGGCTGTAGGAAGATGAAGGTTAGTCTCTTCTTCCAGGTAACAAGTGACAGGATAAGAGGAAATGGCCTCAAGTTACACCAGTGAAGGTTTAGATTAGATATTAGGAAAAAATTCACAGATGGAGTTGTAAAGCATTGGAACAGACTGCCCAGGGAAATGGTGAATGCAGCGTCCTTGGAAATGTTCAAAAGACTTGTGGATACGGTGCTTAAGGATGTGGTTTAGTGGTGAACATGGTGACAGTGCTGGATTGACAGTAGGACTTGATAATCTTAAACATCTTTTCCAACCTTCACGATTCTATGATTCTAGGGTTCTATTACTTCAGTCAATTCGGTAGTCATCTATTTTAGTGTGGCTCAACAGGTTTCCAGATTGCTGAAATCGTGAGGGGAAACAGTAACTAGAGACTTAAGAGGCCTTAAAGCAGAACCAATATCCTGTAATACTGTCTTTGGAAGAAGCATACCATTAGATGTGTGGTTTGCAAATGTCTTTAAAATCTGCCAAAATAGTTTCCCCAGTATGAGACAGTTTTATATGCTTCACTGCCTCACCATGTGTTTGTACGTTGATCTTTAGCCCATCTAAATTTCTAGATAGTTTGCTGTTTCCATATAGGCATTATTTAAAAAATGGCAAGTTTTGATCAGTATGCTCTTCCTTGTGTGGTAAAATGACGAGTAAAAGCTCTGAACATATTCCATTCTGCATCTCTGTCATTTATTTTCATTTTATCTTGTTGGGTTTAGAGTTTAAATTTTAGAAACTCGATTAGTTTTATTTGACCCGTAGAGATAAATTTAGATGATAACATTTTCTCTGAGTTTTGTGATATTGGTTAGAATGATAGGTTACAGGGATTCAAATGTCCACCTCCCATCCCTTGGTTGGAAAACAGATTGTACCATGGATTTAATAGTTCGAGTTCTGGTAGCCTGCTGCAGACAGTCAGCATCATATTAGCTCAACACTAGCCAAAATTTTGTGTTGTCTTTACCAGATGGTTGTTAAGGGTCTCTTTTCAGCAAAAGTGACATCTGGACATTACGTTGTTGTGATGTTTATGAGATACAGGAATGAATGGGGAGAATTGGATGTATGAGTTTGTGTGGGATATTTTGCGGGTGGTGGGAACAAGATATTGCATTGGAAGGGACATCTGAAATGTAGGCTGCAGATGTTGAGAATCCTTCATCATTAGTTCTCATGTTCACTGAGCTGCTTGTACTCTTGTTTTTCCACGTTGTTATGGTTGCTGTGCTTTATATATGATCACAGAAATCTAGTGTTCAGAGCAGAGGCAAGTCATCATGTAAAAAACCTCAAACTTACCTTGAGGTAGCTCCTGAAAAGACATAGTTATTGATTACTATTGAGCAATTTATAGCATCTTTTAATTATAATACAGTTCTAAAATTTAGCCTGTCCATGATATTCTGAATGATGCTCAGGTTTGATAAAAGTCCTCTAGAGTTCCCTGAGAACCTTCTTCACAAATTTCAGGGCAACCAGAGTTTTGTAGTGTGAAATAAATATTTTCCTAAGAGAAAAGAACTGCCAATTCAATTCTGGATTGTGAAAACTATACTGCTAATATTCTTGTGGCTTTTCAAACTACTTTGATAAGCTTGGTAAAAATGTCTTCCTTTCTCTGGTGTTTTTCTATTTCAGAACGTGTGCTGTGGTGAGCTTTTGTCTGTCTGTCTTCCCTTTCTGACACTATGTAACTTCATCCATGTGCTTTTACAGTGTGATTTATGTCAAAATTGAGGTTTAGAGCTCCGTGCACTTGTATTTTGCACTGCTCAAGTGGAGGAGCTCACCATAGTTCAGCTACATCTGCATAATTACGGTTTTCTTGTTCCTGAGCTGGTTTTGCCTTTAAAGATAAAATACGTATTTTTGTAGGTGCAATGTGAAACTGTGGCAATATCCTGCATTATGTATTTGTTGCATAAACACATTACAATGAGAGCAATGCTGTGTGGAGGGTTTCTGCTTCCAGCCTGTGGTAGCTTCAGGTATTCCCTGGTGCAGGTATCCAGGTTAACATCCTTCCAGAGCCTGGGGAGCACAGATGGGAGGCAGCAGCATCTGTCCTTCTCTGATGAGCAAGACAGTCCCTCACTGCAGTGACAATAAATCTGACAGTCAACATTTAACAAATCCCTCTTGGCCTTTTAACAAGAATTAATGTTTAATCTCGGTTGCATGATGTAAGCCCCCCTGTCAAATTTGTGGTTTATGTTAACATTTAGAATGAACAAGGCTA
The DNA here is from genome assembly GCA_013390025.1 of Pitta sordida. Lineage (NCBI taxonomy): Eukaryota > Metazoa > Chordata > Aves > Passeriformes > Pittidae > Pitta > Pitta sordida. Next base: position 57,019 of record WEKX01024490.1, read on the forward strand.
ATGAGAGAGGCTTCTCATTATAAAATTATTAAGGTGCATGTCTTGGAAGCATTTTTGAAAAATGCTTTTCAGTGACAGATCACAAACTTACTTTCCTTTCTCTGATTATTTTATTGCATTTTAGTTTCCATACCAATCCATCAATACATAGACAAAACTGAAGTAATAATTTAGATGATCCCTTATAGAATGCCTAGCTTATTGCAGAAACTTACTACTTTTTACCAACCAGAATGCAGACATAGCACAGTTACTTCAGCTGTTCTGGTCTTAAGAGCAGACTTTATCCTACTTAACACAAGAACTTTAGAGGCAGATGAACTGTACATTACTTTGATGTTTTCTGGAGAAAAACATCCATTATTTCAGATAGACTTTGAAGATAAATGAGGAGCACAGTTTGGAAGAAGGCCAGTCAGAGTAAATTAGCACCCAAGTGGTGGTGATGCTGGAATTTTTGTGGGGTGTCTTTGATTAAGTAGTAAAAACCCATGGTTATGCATTCAGCCTTTACTGAAGCTGATTATAAAAGGTACATATAGGCAGATAATTTGGAGCATGTTTTGAAATTTTATTTTCTTGACAAATAGAATTCTGAATAAAAACTTCAGTTTCCAAGCTCTGTACTTTTCAAATTTTGATCCTATAAGCTGATCAGTAGTCAGCATCATGTATGTAGGAGGCTGCTTCTCAAGATTGCACTGCTATATGGAGAGCATCTTCTTTCTTGAAGTTAATGATTGCTACATTCTTTTTAATAGTCACTGTCAGCAGTGTCACCCTTACCAGACATTGCTTCGTGTTCAAGTTCAAGAGAGAGGTTTGTGTTGATACTGGAAGTCTGTTATTTCAGCAAACCTTCATCCACAGCGTGCATGTCTCAACATGAGTCAACAAGAGTCTATGGATACTCAAAATATTTTGAAACCATATGAACAGAATGTGTATTTTCCTCTGGCTAGTAAAAATCAGTCATAAAGTCTTCATAGGCTTATAATATGTAGAATCCAAACAGTTTGGCAAATAAATTGTTTGTTAAAGTGTATTCTGGCTGTATCTCCAGCTGCATTTAGACAAAATAGCATTTTGTTCATGCCAGGTATTGGACTGTCTGCTGCAGACTCAGGTTTTCTATTCAGGCAGGTTGGAGCAGATTTTTCACTTGACCAATGACCTTCCCAGGGAAGAATGTTAGTAGAAGATTTGTGTTTTGTACGCATTTTATGGGATACTGAGAGGGGTACTTTATGTTGCCTGTTAGTAGTGTATTATGTTCTGAATGAACAACAACAAAATTAATTGCTTTTTAAAAGAATTGATGGGTTAGTGGAAGAGAAATAATCTGAGGATTATTGCTTGTTTAAAGTGTTTATTCCATGTTCCTCAGATGTTGATTACAAGACTAGATATAAAAATGTTGTCTTTTTAAGAAAGGAGATGTGTACCAGGATTTAGGAGCACCTTTTTTCATTGGTGTTTGCCTGAGTCCAGATTAGACACATTAATAATTATGAATCATTTCTGACTTAATAGTGATGTGAAAAGCTTACATTATGGCTAATTTGGCAGTTGTTAGTTATGCTTCTAAACTGTACATTAGAAGCATCTTAATCTTATAGTTTACTGTCTTGTTTATCTTCTGGAATGGATCTCTGATTCAGTTGTAGGCTTTATACCGTGCAGCATTTAATTTGTTGTGCTGAATCTTATTTGTTTTTAGTTTATATTTATGCTTTTGTTCTTGGTACGTCTGTTTTCATATGTAATTTGAGGGGGTGTTATTTTTGAATTCTGGTGCTTTTTCATTGTTCTTTATCGTATCTTCCTTCTTTCTCTCTGACACAATTTTTGGCATCTGTTGTATTCATCAGAGATTTCCATCTAGTGTTACATGACAGGTTCTTCTGTAGGAGTTTATAGGAGACATGCTGGGAAGAGATTTCATTTGTTCTCCCTTTGCAACTGTGCTTGTGTCTGGAATTGTGTATAAATGTGATAAGAATGCAAAGGAAGACTCTCTGATGCCTCTAAATGTTGCCTGTGGCCAAACCTGCCCTGGTGTTATCTGATTAAACTTCTGAAAATTGGAAAAACACAAGAATGCATTGTATTTGGAAGTCTTCTACTGGGCAGTAATTAGGAATTTTAGATATTAAGTGTAGTTAATGTACTTAAATGAATGTCATTATAGTAAGATTGCATGAAACCACCAGCACCAGAGGTTAGTTTTACATTTTGGCTCCACGTTATGCGTTTAAATAAACAGCCATATGCAAACAACCACTTAACTAGAAAAGAAATAATTTTTTTATCCCTAAGTCTCCAAAGGATTATCATGTCAAGTTACTGGCTGCCTTTTTTCTGATTTTGTAGAAGACCATATTCAGTCAGGGAATATAATTCTAGATATTTTTAATTTTATAATTTTTAAAAGTCTGACTTCTTAGGTAATTTTTTTTTCATCATCCATGTTTGATTTGAATAGATATATAATCTAATCAGACTAAAGAGATGTACTAGGGATGAATTACACTGGTGCGTGTGCCAAAAAATCCAAGGGAGTACTGGACCTTTTTCTAAGTACAGTCAGCCCTCTTCCACTTTGCGCCTCCCAGATAGCAGCTTCACATCTTCGCAATGTGATTTTTCAGCGATTAACGAGGCCTGTTTCGTGACTGCACCTGCACGAACTGACAGTTATAAGTATTCAAATTAGGCAGTCATGAATATTCAAATCAAACTCCACGCCATGCCACACAGACCATGGGTGCACTGCTCTGCCTGCGCCACACCCACCCCAGTCCACTCCACTCCTGATGCGCCTACCCTGCTCCATTCCAGTCCCCTCTGGTCCCACTCTGCTCCCCTCCCGCCGCACCTGCTCTGTTCTGCTCCCCTCCCGCTGCGCTCACCCCGGTCCTCTCCAAGCGAGGAGGTTTCATGCAGTTATGAAAGATTTGCACACTCTTAGAGGAGTTGTGGTGCCTGAGACTTTCTTGGGGTAGATGTCTACCCCAAGTATGCAGAGACCAGGTCTACTCACCTGGAGAGAAACCGGGACTGCAGTGCATGCGGCTCCCCGCAGCAGTGTCCCCAGCCATGCGGAAAAGGGTTTTTTTTCCAGGGTGGGGTGGCTGTGGGCACCGGAAGGTGCCAACACAAAGAGCAGTACACAGCAAGGCAGTGCCGAAACAACGCCGAAGCTCTGGGGGGCCAGTGTGAGGGTGCGGGGCAAATTTGCATATTAATGAGCTGCCATTCTACACGGACAGAGGGCTGCGTGAGTGAGGGACAAGACCTGCGGTACCGTGGTATTTGAGGGCTGACTGCACTTTAATATAATTGTATGAATGCAAGACCACCTCGACTGTATGTTTTCTGGTTTAAATAGCTATCCCAGAATTGTTAAAACAGCTAAAAAATGCAAAATATTATGTGACATCAAAAAAAAAGGATGCCACATATGTTAATCAGTATATCTTCACTGTATTGTGACCTCTCCATTATGACCTCGCTGATTTGTGAGGAAAATTTCTTGCAATTTGGTTTCGAGGATTTGTGATGTTCTCTGGCCGATGCATGCGCAGTGCCTCTGCTTCGCTGAGGGGTGGTGCTGGCCCGGCCCTGCAGGGAGGACGTGCTGTTTCTCCGGCTCGCTATGGCATTTAGGGCCCTGGGGCGCCGTGCCCCGGTCCCTGATCCAGTCTTGTGTGTCTCCATGCCCAGTCCCTATAGTGGAAGGGTCACACTGCAGTATGCCCCAGGCGGCCGCCGAGACCCAATGCAAGAATGCTGACCAGAGCCCGAGGACACCCCTTCCTCGCTGTGGAGGCAGTGCGAACACGCGGAGTAGCAGCAGCCAATTGGTGGCTGCAGAAGTGGCTGGGATGGTGCAGCAATGGGATATGACCAAACTGCGGCCGCGCTGTGCTGACAGCCCCGGCGGGCGGGGATGATGTGGGGCTGGGATGGCATGGGGGCGGCCACCGGGGATGTGGAGTGGGGGAGGAGCGGCACGGGGCTTGTGCTGCTGGTGGGGCAGTACGATCACACGTGGTCGTGGCTGCCCAGCCCCGGCTGCAGATGTGGAAGCAGCGGCTTAGCCAAAGAGAAGTCCAGGGATTCTTGGGGGGGTCCTGAGGCAGACAGGGTGCAGAAATGCTTCCCTTTTCTCCCCTGTGCTTCGAGAGCCCATGGGGAGGAGTCAAAAAGGCTCTCCAGCGCTCCTGATTGGCTGGGGGTGGAGCGATGGGCATGGCCTGTATGCATACTAATGACCTGCACATATTTGCGAATTTGATGTTTCACGAGATCTCTGACATGACCCGTTTCCCTCAAATGAGGAGGTATAACTGTACTGCGTTCACTAGAATTCTGCAAAGTTTTATATTTCATTCTGTTTTTAACAGTAAGACAGATTGCCTGCAGGACAGCTGGACTTGTGGGCTGACGGAAGGAGTAGGGGTGCAATATAACCCACCTGTAATCCAGCAGGAGGTAGTTAGAGACTTGCTGAGTGGCTTGGA
>WEKX01024490.1:61957-73534 GCA_013390025.1 Pitta sordida
GGAGCTGGGGTTTTTCAGCCTGGAGAAGAGGAGGCTCAGAGGTGACCTCATTGCTGTTTACAACTACTTGAGGGGAGGTTGCAGTCAGGTGTCTCCGGCTGATGACACCAGAACCGGCTGATGACACCAGAATGAGAGGACATGGTCTTAAGCTACGCCAGGGGAGGTTTAGATTGAATGTTAGCAAGAGGTTTTTCACAGAGAGAGTGATCTGTCATTGGACTGGTCTGCCCAGGGAGGTGGTGGAGTCGCCATCCCTGGAGATGTTTAAGAGAAGACTCAATGAGAATCTCAGTGACATGGTCTAGCTGGTGGGAGGCTTGGCTGGATGGAGCGTGATGCCCATGGTCCCACGCTTGTGGGCCTGATCCCTGGGTGGGCGTTTGCTTGGGAGTTGGACTAGTTGATCCTGTGGGTCTGTTGCAACTCAGAACAACCTGTGAACCTGTGAGATATAAGTGCAAGTCGTGAATGTGTAACTCTGCCACTGTAGTCATCTGTCACTCTCCTGGATGGCTGCTGATGCGAATCTAATTGATTCTTACAGAAAGAAAAACTGTTTTGAGAAACACTTGGATGTTCTTTTTCAGCAGGATATAATGAAATATGTAACATTTAATTCTATGATAATATTGTGGGGGGTTATTTTTCTTTTTAAAGTGTGCAGTTCGTGCAGCCACTGAAGGCAGAATCCTTGTTCTGGAAGGCTTGGAAAAGGCTGAGCGGAATGTCTTGCCAGTGTTAAACAACTTGCTGGAGAATAGGGAAATGCAGCTTGAAGATGGTCGTTTCCTCATGTCTGCAGAGCGTTATGACAAACTTCTGCAGGTATGGAGATACTATTTGGATTTTCTTTTCTTTTTTTTTTTTTTTGTTTTTTTCTTTTCTTTTTTTTTCTTTTGTCACCTGTTCTTGGTAGTGCTTGAAATACTGTTGTGAAGGGGAAAGTCCTTAGGAGTCAAGTGGGGAAATTCTCGGCAAGGTTTCTCTGTTCTTTTCTAGAACGTTGCATAGAATGAAGTAGGCAGGGTGAAAGCTATGCAAGAAATCAAATTACCTTTTTCAACAGCAGGAAGTTTTTATCTGTATCTCTTTTACACGTGAAAAAGCGTAGTCAATTATAACCTTTTATAGGAAGCCTATATGTTTCTAAAATGTGAAAGCTACAATGTGAGAAAAACTAATTTATACTTGAGAAAAGATAGTTAAGTTGAAACTGTTCCCATAAAGTTCAGATAATAGTTCAACATTGCAATAGCCTTGTTGCTAAGCCTTTAAAATGTTAGCATACCAAAGCAATGAGGTCAAGATGAGTGATGGTGTATTCTTTGATGCTGTTTTGCCTTTAATTTACAAAAAAATATGGAAACAGCAATCTAAACTTTATAAAATGGTTAGAGGATTTTGCTTTGATAGGAAATGGGGTTTTGCTCAGTAATATTCTTTCCTTTTACAGTTTCAGTTGTACTTTGCATCTTGGTTTCATGTACTGTGCTTTCCAATCGCATACTGTCAGTCTCACACCTGCTTGCTCATGTTTCTGTCTGCCATAACTGTGGTTAGGTATATATTTCAGACTTATGTGGCACAGGAAGGAAATTGACACTGATTGTTGTATGAAGGTGCCAGCTGTTTGGAAGAACCATAGTGAATTTCTGAAAATATGTATATTATTATTTCTTACACCTCTTATTTCTGGTTAAAATTGTTCGGATTCATGCCTTTTGCAAGAATACTCCTGTGATATTTAATTAGTAGGTTGAGTTATTTGAAACATTAATAACATATTTCAAAACTAAGCTTTTAAAATGTAATTGTATTTAAAGACTGAAAGTGAGAATTCAAACTTAGATCTGGTTTCAAAGCATTTTTTTTTCTTATTTAACACTTTTCTAATGATTAAGTGTTTCAAAATGAGAGCCTCAGGCACTTTGCCAAGAGTATATGAATTAAATATATCTCATGCTAAAATACTAAATCTAATTTTGTTGTTTTATTGTTTGGGGAATATTGTATTATATGAACTAATGTTCATTTCGCCTTTCCAGTGTGAATTATTACTGTGCATCTAGGTCTGAAGGAAATGTACTCGTGTGGTTTCAAGGAAGACTTAACTGTGATGTGGAAAGAATGCATTTTTGTATGCAATGAATCCTTTGCATGACAATAACACAACATTTAATGTCCTTGTGAAGGAGTCTAGTTCTGTACTATTTCATATAATAAAGCATAATTTATAAATGGAAGTTTTAAAATAGAGATTTTAGTTGCCTTTTCAGTTATAATAGAGGAGAAAAAATAAGAAAAAAACTCACTCATGGTAACCCACTTCTAATATGTATTTGAGAATAAAATAAATTTTGAGGTCTCTGTTTTCCGTTCATTGTGAAAATAGTATTGTATTGATACCTTTTCACATCATGTAGTGTAAGGTCACATCACAACAGGCACCACTGGCTGTGGGGGTTTTGGTTGAATTGCTGCAGGCCTAATAGCTGTACCTGATCAAGCATCCTTTCTATGTTCATTTCGGAAAACCTTGTTTTTGCCATCCACAGATTTGTCCAATGCTTTCTAGCCACTGTGAATGAAAGATGAGAGCACAACATTTAGTTTGAAGTACCAGGACTGTTAATTGAGCTGTAGCTTAGTCATCATAAGTTTTTAATTATGTAATGTGGGATTTTTTCTTTCTATTTTAATTTATTTAGGATCATACCAAATCAGAGTTAGATGCATGGAAGATTGTCCGGGTTAGTGAAGATTTTCGAGTGATAGCATTAGGCCTACCAGTACCTAAATACTCCGGTAACCCTTTGGATCCACCCCTTCGCTCTCGATTTCAGGCTAGAGATGTTTATCATCTGCCTTTTAAGGTGAGTGTTGTGGCAGAAGACTGGATTATTTGTACTGAGTAGAGATAGTATTTTGACATAATGGTTTACTTACCTCACTTCTGAAAAGAATTCTGGAGTAATAAATTTATCTTAATGTACATTTTTCATATTTTCATATTTTGTAATAAATTCCTGAAATGCAGGCTTAGAGTTGCCATGGAATGTTGCAGCAGAAAAGTAATTTCCATCAAACATATAACTCTAAAAGAAAGAATTTAATTTTTTCTTTCCTTAAATCAATTTTGTGTCAAGGAGTGAGTGGAATCCTCATGTCTAAATAGAAGGAAAGATAGAAAATGCCTTATGTATCATGACCTGTGACCCCTGGCATGATGTCAAAATTAATTTGTTCTTTGATTTTGTGTTCTATTTTCAGGACCATCTTCAGCTGTTATATTCAATTGGATCAAACATTTCCGCAGAGAGGTAATTTTTCATGATTCAAACCCAAAAAGAATAAATGAATAAGCAACGAAACGTCCTTTCAGGATTATATGCTATTTTTGTGTCTCTATCACTGCATGGAGGCCAGAACTGAAAAAAAAGTTTTAATATGTGTGGGTATATGGTCACACAGCTTTCTGTATGCAGCCTTCGTGAAATTAATCTTTAGTGCTTTACAGCTTCAGTCATGCCTTCCTTGTTTTTCTCAGAAATAGTTCCAGCATTTTTTATTGTATTTAAGTTTTTATGCTTTAGTATTTTAAATATAGATAGCATGTATAAACCTCTGTAATTGCTTTTTCCTATGCAGGATTTCTCAGCTCCTGTCTTTTGCTACAACTCTCTGCTCTCAAGAATCTTCTACACTGGGACTTCCAGATTTTCCTTTAGACAGCTTATCAGCTGCAGTTCGGATTTTGGTATGTGCATACACGTGCTGTGAAACTAGGGCTTAAAATTTCTCTGAATTTGATCTGATTTATTCGTGTTGTCAGAAGAAGATTAACATGAAGTTTAAAAAAAGCCCCGCACCAAACCTGAAAAAAATAAAAATAGTTTGAGGGAGAAAAGTCTCACTCAGCTATCTCTGCATAGTACTGAAGCACAAACTCTGGTATGACATCAGATTTGTGCTGTGATTACATGTATCTTAGTGCTCAATTTATTATTTTTTCCTTTCTGGTAAATCATCTTGCCTGGTTTCAGGGGCATCTACAGTTTACCTCATGGCACTGAGGTAGTCAGCAGAGAGAAATAAAAATCACAGCCTAGAAGTGCTTTGGATTTAATGCTATGCTTGTAATTCAAAGACTCATATTGCTCTCCACTGTCACCTTAAAGGAACCAAAAAAACTATTCAAATATGGATAGTAGAAACAGTTAAATTGTATGAGATGAGCCTACATTATGTCTTTGGGTTGACTTGTGGATTTAGAATAAACATAGAAATATAAGAGGCAGGTTGTGCACACTTGAAGAAGCAGTGCTTCCTGACAGCTACACTCCATAGGGAAATACACAACTGTACACCTGCTGAGTTCACAGTGACAGATCAGGCAGCTCAGGACTAAAGCTCTTGCAGTCTTTCTGCTTTCCTAATCATCTTTTGTCTCTTGGACTTTGTAATTACATTGTAAAAAAGACGAAGTCAAATGGAAGGTACCTCCTGAAGCAAGTCAGGGAGATGAGATCTCTATGAAGAGAGAGAGGGTTTGATGCCCTCCTGCAAAGAGGGTAAAATTTTACTCCAGGAGGCCAAATTAACAGGACAGTTTCTCAAACCCTCTCTCCAAGGTGCAGTTGTTTGTGGAAGGGTCTTGGAGTAGTTCATTGTTACAGTCTTATGCACAGTCATTCTAGCTATGGTACTGCTCAGCAGCTGATCATTTCCTACATATTTTATTGGATTATATACATTGAAACATACTAATTACTTGTCTTACTGTGGTGCTCAGTCCCCTGAGTTGTGCTGGATACTTACAAACATAATTTGTTCTCTGACTTTGTGGTCCTACAGTAGATGTAGAAGTGATTAAAATTCAAGTTCATTGAAATGAAGCAGTATTTGGAGGGCTTTAGGAAAGAAATATGTGTTGGATTTTAAAATAAATTGCAACTTTTTATTCTTTGAGTCCCATAGTGAAAAACTATTTTTAAATGAATGCCAGATGGCTTTCAGAATAACAGAAAGAAAATGAGCCCGAAGCTATTATTGAAACTATGAAATGAAGGAAGTATTTTATTTTACATTAGACAATGTGAAGTTTTATCATGGTATGTCTTTTTTAGGTAGATTAAAACTGTTTTCTTTTGGAATTAATTTTAATCACTTAGTTTTCTAAGCTGACTGTTCTCACTGATTTCTAGCTACATCATTTTTTCTTCACATGCTGGGTCAGTGCCATCCTCTGCTTCCAGCTTGGTTGGTTTAGCTGTTTAAAAGTGTGGAGGAAATGTATTGTAGCTAGTAGTTTCTTATCTTCTGTCATGGATTTGCAGAGTCCCAAAATATATTTATTGGCTTGAAAACTCCTGCCTGCTGAAAGGAAGAATTTTTTATTAGGGTCCTGTTCTGAAGAGGCTTATTTTATACATACCATTGTAATTATTACTAATTAGAGATAATGTGGAGAAATTACATGGTATGTCTTTATATATAGACAGAGGGCTTTTCAAATGCAATAAAGGGCTCCCTGATCCTTGAAGCAGTACATTTACTATATTGTGCATTAAGTGGTTTATTTTTACTGATTTTTTTCAATGTAGAACATTATAAGTAGTATAAATGTATTATTGCTTATAAATATAAGTTGAATTACGCATTTCAAAAAAACATACATCTCCCAGTTTCATTTCCAAGGAACTTTTATTTCAGTTGGGTACATAGCATATAACTGAAAATCAGTTTGATTTTATTTGAATTATATTATTTAGTTTTGATTTGGGGGTTCAGAAAATTACAAATTTTAGTGAGTTNGATGATGATTTGACTTAAAAAGATAGTGCAAGTCCAATGAATGTTTTTTACTAGTGTAAAGCAAGTAGTCCATAAAAATTTGCATGTTGTTAGAAGCAAACAATCAATACTTACGTTAGGGAGTTTGAAACACTTTTTTTTCTACTAGGAAAGGCTTTATGAATACTTTTTTGAGTAGTCATAAACTCATTTCTCTTTCTTTCTCTATTACTGCACCAAAATAATCAAACCTTTGTCTATTTAAGGCAGCAACTGGCAAAAGAGTACTTAAAACTAACTATGAGATAGTAGAAAAAATATATTTGTTTTCAGTTTTTCTGTAGGAAGTGCAAGCATACTTAGTAACTTATTTCAAAACAGAACAGTTTTAATCAAACTGTTCAGAAATTACTATGAACAGATATGTTAACTAGCATCTGTACAATATAATAGAATCAAAAATAAATATTGTAAATTTCTGTGAATATGTAGATCATTATTGTAATACAGATTTCTTGTCATACTGATTCTTTTCTAGTAGTACTGTGAAACTCAGTGAGTTAGTAGTGGGATTTGTCTCTCTTGGACATGTATGTCTTTAGGTGTCTGAGCCAGTCACTGTAGCTTCCATTTATGCACAGGAAATGAAATAATTTTTAAGACATACTACTCTAGGGCGTATATACTATGCTCTAATCTACATTGGACATTTACATTATAATCAATTACATCTGAGAATTTATTTTTTTTTTACATTTAATCGAATAGTGTTTGTAGTGGGAATTTGTATATTGCCCTTACAGTCTTATTTTAAGTTCGAAGCTAACTTTTGGGTTAATGGCTGGTGACAGAATGAGGCAATAATTTAAAAAATTTGTATTCTTAAATTTGAATTAGGATTCCTTTCCTATGATGTCAGTCCAGCATGTTATTGACCGGCTTTACCCCTATAATATATTTCTTGGAAAGGAAGGCAAGACTGCAGTCAAAGACATGTTAAAAGTAAGTATTGCACATTTATACATAATTCCAGGGAGTGATGGATTATGGCAGTAGTGCTCCTGACTGCTGTATAAAAATGTACTACTACTTCTGTAGTAGTGCATTTTCTTTTATACACTACTTCTTTTATACACTACTTCTGTATAAAAATGATATTTAAATTAAACTAAATGACTACACTATTGCTGTTGCTAAAAACCTTCATAAGACAGTAAATTTCATTGTAATGAAAGGTGTAACCCCTGAGTTCTCTGAAATGTTTAGACCTCGTTTATAGACCACAGAAAAATCCTCGTTATATAGTAAGTGGTTAATTACCGTGAAAGTAGCTACTTATATGGTTAAGATGATCAAATACTTAAAAAATACCTCTAGCATTTGACATTTAAGAGAAGATACTAAAATGACTATAGATATCACATGCACAAAATATATTCAGTATAGCATGATTATAGAATTGTGAACACTCACAACTTTGCACTTCCTCTCTCGTGGCTTCACTTCTTCGCGGTCTGTCTTTCCCACGATAATGGAAGTTTGTTTTGCAGTGTATTCGCAACTGTGCCTGTGCCCAACTGACATTCATGAATATGCAAATTAGCCCTACTCACGGCACTGCTCCACTCAGCCCCAGCACACTCTGGCGGTGTGTTGGCAGCTGCTGCCCCCCGCCCTCATGTTCAGAAACTGTGAGCACCAGCCCCACCACCAGCCTGTCCCAGCCTTTCACGGCTGGGAGATTCCCTCTGCCGCCTCCCCTGGCCCCTCAGGGGTGGGGGACACCCTCCGCTACAACGTCCAGTGCCTTAGAGAAAGCCGGGAATCCCTGGGCGCCAATCCCTGCTGAAGAGAAGCCTGGGGATTCCCTGGGCTTGGGGAAGTGTCAGAAGAGATTTCCTTGGCTCCCCTGCCCTGTCAGAGGGCTTGGGAAGGTGCCAGGACCACCCCCCAGGGCTCCAGGACTGAAGGGGCTGGCATGGCAGATGGGGCAAATTTGCATATTAATGAGCTTCCTATCATCATGGATGGAGGGTTTTATGGAGGGGAGGGGACACAGAGGGTACTGTGATAATTGAGGCTTGACTGTATAATGGTCTCTGGATTTGTTTTATGTTAGTCTTTTGTTGCTTGTTGTTCGTCAGATGTGTTTTATTTGTTTGTCCCTGCTTAATAACAGCTTACAAAACCTATAATTATGCTGGGTTGTTCTATTTATCCTTTTAAAACTTAAGCAGAGTGTCAGCTTGCTTTCATTTTTCATTATATTGTAGCAGTTATGTATGTTGTTGAAAATTAGCATTCACAGCTCAAAGTGTCTTACCCAGCTCTTTCAGTCCTTAAAATTAGATGTTATTTGTATGTGTATATTTGGAAATAACCAATTTTGTAGCTGGCTAGTGAATTTTTGGTTTTCATAAAACCAAGTTTATGTGTCAGGAAAGTGTTTGTAGCCCATCCCTACTGACCCACCACTTCCATATACTGCCTTTTTGCATTGAAGTTCAGTCCTGTATTCCCTCTGTAAGTGGTCTGCTCTTCTACTTGTCTTCCTGAGTGTTGGAATGGAGAGTCCTTACATTTGTAGGAGATTGTCCTGAATGACGTGCTAGCTTTTCTGAACCATCAAAGCTGACTCCTGTGGGGTCCTACCTACCACTTCTCTGGGTAAGCCAATATGGACTGAAATTCAGTATCTCAAGCCATTTGTCACTTGCCCTTGTCACTACCCCTCAGTATTTTGAACACCATTATTTCATGGTTTCTACAGCTAAGACTGCAGTTGATTGCCATATCCATGACCAGTTGCTCCTTGTTTATGTATAGCAGAAGCTGTCTGTGCACCATCCCTCTCTAGCCAGAGAGTGGTGCATCACCCCTCCCATCCCCTCCTCTCACCGTATGCTGAGGTGTTATCCTGGACAACCCCAGGAATCTGGATTGATCAGCTGTGAGGAGAAGGACTTGAGGGTCCTGAGGGACAACAGGCTCTCCATGAGCTGACAGTGTGCCCTTGTGGCCAAGAAGGCCACTGGTATCTTTGGCTGTATTAGGGAGAGTATTGCCAGCAGATCAAGGGAGGGTGATCGTGCCCCTCTACTCAAGGCCTGGTGAGGCCACGTCTGGAGTGCTGTATCCATTTCTTGGCCCCTTAGTACAAGAGAGACATGGATGTCCTGGAGTGGGTCCAGAGGAAGGCAACAAGAGAGCATCTCTTGTGAAAAAAGGGGCTGGGCCTGTTCAGCCTTGAGAAGAGATGACTGAGTTGGGGCCTCACCAGTGCCTATAAGTATCTGAAGGGAAGGTTCCAAGAGGATGGAGCCTGGCTCTGCTCGTTGGTGCCAAGCGATAGAAAGAAAGTCGGTGGGCAGACACTGATGCACACGAAGTTCCACCTGAATATAAGGAAGAACTTCTTTGCTGGTTGCCCAGAGAGGTTTTAGAGTCTCCCTCACTGGAGATACTCAAGGACACAATCTTGTGTCTGGATACAATCTTGTGCAATGTGCTCTAGGATGCCTCTGCTTGAGCAGGGAGGTTGGACCACATGACCCAGTGTGGTCCCTTCCAACCTTAACCATTCTGTGATTCTCTGCCACAGTGTTGCCCTTCTACCCCAGTTCGGGGTAATTGAAGTTGCTTGTAAGAACCATAATCTGTGTGAAAATAGATGTCTGTCTGTTAGCAGAACAGTAACAGTCACTTCTGTTCTTAATATACCTTTTTTAAAATACTTGATAATTTTCTTTACCCCATCAGTTATAGATGTTGAATGTCTTTATGTTCAATACCATCAGCTTCCTCCATTTTCTATTTCTTTTCTTCAACTTTGTGTTTTGCTGTGTTTGCTTCCTGTGTAAGGGAGGCTGATGTGACTTGTAAAATCTCCTTTCTCAACGATAATCTACTTTTTATTGCCTCATTATTACATTTTTCTATGTTAATTTTTGATTTTTTTATCTTCCTCGTCACTACTCAAACTTATGTCAACAAGTACATATAATCATATTTGGAATTTTATTCTATTTGCACAAAACAAATCTTATTAAGCAATGAACCTTAAGAAATACACAAAATAACTGGTTGTACTGAGGAACATCTATTTATAATTGTATTATAATAAAGCAGCTCCAGACATTGTTAAGAAATTATTTTTCCATTCCATAAGAATGGTGAAGGAGAGCAGTCTAGCAGACACAAGGTGATTTCTTATTCTACCATTTTACAGGTTTCCTAGGAGTGTCCAGCTAATAATTGACACTAAGTACTTCTTTCTGTGTAAAAGACTTGAATTAGGAAATACTAATCATATCTGAGATGTATCAATAGTTGAAAAAATACTGGATGTATATTCAAATTGATGGATGATTTTGTGTGTATTCACTCGCTTCTTAACATCAGCTAACATTTAAAGAAAAAAAATTCAAATTTCAGATAATGAAGTGTAAAGTTTAGGCATCAGAGTCAGATGTGGGGATCTTGTAATAAAGCTGATAACATGTCCTAATTTCAGGACGTCTTCCTGACATCCTGACAGTTGGTAGTCGGGTCTGAGAAGTGAAATAGTCAGCAGTTATGCAAAACAGCTAGTTTTGGCAGCTGTTAGTGTGCTTATTTCTTAAAGAGATCATATTCTCAAGGCACTGTTTCCCCAGATGTTATCTTGGGGAAATGTAACGTGGGGAAATTCTTTCATTATACACTTCCTTGCTTACTGAGACTAAACCAGGCTATAGGTATGGTAATTCTTATTCTTGAATTAACGTGAAATATAGATTTATACCTTCCCTGTAAGTGAAGATAGTTTCTGGGAGTGCTTGTGGATGAGAAGCTTGATGTGACCCAGCAATGTGTGCTTGCAGTCCAGAAAGCAACCTTATCCAGAGCGCCAGCATAAGCAGCGTGGCCAGCAGGGAAGAGATTCTGCCCCTCTACTTCTCTCTGGTGAGACCCCACCTGGAATACTGTGTCCACGTCTGGGGCCTCTTAACAAAAGAAGGATGTGGACCTGCTGGAGTGAGTCCAGAGGAGGCCACAAAGAAGATCAGAAGGCTGAAGCACTGCTCCTGTGAAGACAGGCTGAGAGAGTTGAGGTTGTTCAGCCTGGAGAACAAAAGGCACTTGGGAGACCTTGTAGCAGCCTGCTGGTGCCTAAACAGTTTACAACCAAGCTGAAGCAAACCTTTTCACGTAGCATGTGGAATGCCCATATAGGACAAGGGGGAATTGCTTCAAAATGACAGAGGGTTGGTTTAGATTAGATATTAGGAAGAAATTCTTGACAATGAAAGTGGCGAAACACTGTCACTGGTTTACAGAGAAGTTGTGAATGCCCCATCCCTGGAAGTGTTCAGTGCCAGGTTGGATGGGACTTTGAGCAACCTAGTCTAGTGGAAGCTGCCCCTGCCCACTGCATAGAGTTGGTGCTAAATGATCTTTAAAGTCCCTTCCAAACCATTCTATGATTTTTATTGTGTTAGTCTTGGATGGGTAAAGATCCTTTCAAGTCCACATCTCTTGTTTGGTGGATGTAGTTAGTCTATCAACCAACTTGGATTTAGGAGAGGCAGGTCTTGCCTGACCAAGCTAATCTCCTTTTATGATCTGGTGACTTGCCTGGTTGATGATAAAAAGGCCGTGGGTGTTGTGTACTTGGACCTTAGCAAAGCCTTTGACACGGTTTCCCACAATAAGCTTCAGGAGAAACTCGTAGAGCATGGACTGGATGGAAGCATTTTATGTTGGGTTAGGAGCTGGTTGGATGGAAGAGCTCAGAGAGTG
>WEKX01024490.1:83359-110160 GCA_013390025.1 Pitta sordida
TAGAGTAAATTAAAAACAATAAATCAGTGGGCAGGTACTTAGCCGTAAAATAAAGTCACTTATAAAAACTGTGCGGGTGATAGCAATGATACTCCTTTTTAATGGATCCCTAAATTGAATCATATTCAACCATTTAAATCACAATATAAATATTCATTTTATATTTCAGAAAAGACATATTTTGCAGCAAAATACGCTTCTGAGTTTTTCTCCAGACAATTAGTACATGGTTCTCAAGAGCTGGAACTAGTGATGGACATGCTATATAGCATACAGTCAATTCATGCTGTATGTAATTTCGTTTCTTTAGAGATGAAATAATTCTCTGAATTATCTAAAGGCATGTTAGTTAAGTATTCCGTTACAGCATTTACTAGCTGCTGAATGCAGTTCTTATAGCAGGTCCTAAACCCACATTTTTCTCTGGCTTTGATAAAAACCTTTCACATTGTGGTTTTAGCATAATTCATTAATAAAATAGAAATGAACAAACACAGCAGATCAAAAGAACAAAACCAAGAGAAATACAGAAATAAAAATATGGTATGGTTTTGTGGGTGTGACTTTAAATTATACAAATGTGGAAGTACTGAAGTAACCAGACTTTGTCCTGTTATTTTAGAGCTTTGAAGGAAATGTAGAAAGAGGAAATTATTCAAGCCATATGACGTAATATATCCTATTTTTATTCTTTAAAGTTCAAAGGTTTTATAGTTGTGAAAAGGATATATGCAGAAGCTGCAACTACAATAGAAAATATAGTCTCATCTGATTTTAGGTTAAGTTGTGTTCACAACATAGCCTGAGGAAGTATTCTTCCAGATCACAAAATTACTATTATGTCTTTGTTACTCTATTACCTGTTATAATGGAAGATCTAAAATATGTGTCCTAGAGGATATGATAGATTTTGCCTTTGATTTTGTTCTGTCCCTTAAGCATTATTTTGTGATATGCTATGTACTTTTGATATTTTTGTGTTACTGGCTTCTTTCTTACCCTGTCCATTATTCTCTGATGCTTTCACTGCATTTTCCTGTTGAGAGGTGGAATATCATGCTGTTTTGTTTTCAAGATTAATGATGAAATCTCTGCTCTTTTCAGGTGTCTTCCATATGAAAGAAATTATTCTGTTTTTTTCGAGGTGTAAATTGCTGCCCCCTTCTGTACACGTAGCTGTGTACAAGTTGCTGGCGTTGTATTAAGGGCATGGGTGGGGGGTAAGGCTTTTGTTCTTGTTTCAAAGAGGTGATATTGGTAAGAACTAGAATTTCTAAAAGCTGTTTAAAATTTTGTGTGTACATTCATGTGTGTATTTCCAATACTTTGGAAAAGTAAGTAAAGATTTCCTGTAATCTTCCTTGGATATATACTTAGGAAGAACACAACACAGTTTTTTATGGAGAAAGCATGTACTCGTAAATTAAGAAAATAGAGCATGAGCATAAATATATTCTTCTGATGAATTGATACTTACAGGATATGACAGCTAGAGATTTGCTACAGCAAAGGTACACTCTTCCTAATGGAGACACTGCCTGGAGACCATCACCACTTGTTACGGCAGCTCTGGAAGGAAAGCTTGTTATTCTTGACGGCATTCATCGAATTAACCCTGGCACTCTGGCTGTACTTCAAAGGTCAGGATGTGAGTGTGGCGAAGTTGGGTGCATGTGATACGTGCATACTGAGAAGTTAAGTCCTTCTGGTGAATATGGCTTTATAACTTCAAGAATGCTGTCAAGATCAAGCTGAGCATTGACATTTCATAGAATATGTAGTGCTCATTTTTACATACTTAAAAGCAGAAGCAATTCTTTCATTTTTTGTAAGTCCACAATAATACAGGAAATTTCAGCCTGTTGTGAATATAGAATGTATGTCTGAATTTTAGAGTGAACTAGGTTTTACTCTACAATTATGAAGTGTAAAAATTAGTAATGCAGTAATCCCTTGCTACGTCACGGTTCACCATTCACGGCTTCAATACATCGTGAGGTTTTTTTCCTTCGGCTTTACTGGCTTTACTGACTTTACTGTCTTTACCATATTTACTGTCTTGACCACTGCTTCACAGATTTCACTTGTCGTGGGATCTTTCTGGAACTGACCCCACATGACGTTCAAGGGATCACTGTATTTGACAATGATTTGAAAGTGCAAGATGGCAGAAAACATTTTAAATACTTTGAGTGCATTCTGCTTCTAAATAATATG
This sequence comes from Pitta sordida, assembly GCA_013390025.1. Taxonomy (NCBI): domain Eukaryota; kingdom Metazoa; phylum Chordata; class Aves; order Passeriformes; family Pittidae; genus Pitta; species Pitta sordida. The sequence goes on from WEKX01024490.1 coordinate 85,577, forward strand.
TGATCATTACAGTTGTGTGTAAAAGTACACTTTATATTGGTAGCAAAGAACTCTTTCTAAGCATCATTTCATAATTCAATAAAAAGAAATTAAACTTTGCAGAACAGAAATGGTAATAACAAATATTATGTTAATAATAATCTATACTATCACATAATTTTTTTGCTTTTTTATATGCCTGCATCTTATACTGCCTTTTGCAAACTTAAAGGAGATCATGAGCTTTAAAAGCAGGTTGTAGCAAAAACATTTTGTGCTTTCTCTTATACATATATGCAGAAGAGCAGAAGAGAGAATTATACTTGCCTGTGTTTTTGCTTTGTCATTTGTTTAGCTTTCCCTTATGATTTTTTCTTCTGACATGTGTATGCCTTATAGCTAATCAATTTCTGCATACGAAAAAAATAAAAGCTAGGTCTATATGCTTGTTAATCATGAAAGCGAGCTGTAGGATATCAATTGAAGAAACAAAAGAAAAGTGTGTTCATACTGGTAATATAGATGGGTTTTATTTTTCATATTCTTACCATATCTCTTTAAGTTGACTGACTATATGCTAAAACTTATGCATGTTATTTTATCTCCATGCCTGTGTACATCTTAAGTTGATATAAATTTTTCAATTACTGTGGCCCATGATGACCAAGATAGCTTTTAAAAAAACCCATAGTGTTACAAGCATTTTAAAAATTAATCAAAGGTTGGATAGAGCTTATTCTTTATTTTCAGACTAATACATGACAGAGAACTGACTCTCTATGACGGCACCAGATTGTTAAGGGAAGATAGATACCAAAACTTAAAAGAAGAATTACAGCTCTCTGATGAGAAACTACAGGAAAGGTAAAGTGTCAGCTGTGACTATAGAAGGCAAACGGCATTTCATTTTTATTTTTTTTAAATAAAAACCTGCTTTTCTATTAAATGGAAACCTTCTAATGACTAAGAGAAACATCTTTTAAACATGAGGTTGCTTGCGAACTCTATTTTTGTGGCATGGGAAAATTATATCCTGTTTAGAGTGCTTGTACTAGAAAGAAGACATTCAATAGTCTCCAAGAGAAGGAGTTAGAAATTGAAGATAAATTATAAGTACATATAAAAATACATAGATATAGAGCTATATACTATTTAATTTGGGGACATTTTTATTAAAAGCTTAAATTGAAGTTAAACACTACTTGTTACGTTCTTTTGCCTTGTTAGCTAGAAAGCTGGTATTTAATTTACAACTAATATGGGGCAGGAAATCCTAAGGATGTGTTGGGACCCATTATGCTTATTCTTTCTGTTCCTTCACTTCCACTTGTCTGCGAGAAGCATTCCATAGATAGAAATGTTTTCTAGTCCTCTGAGGTCATACTTGATACCTGGTCAAACACCAATTCAAGTTAATGTTGAAGGTATGCCAAAACAAATGCAGTCTTATATTCAGTGATATGTAAGGAGCTAAACACATTGACATTCTGAAAAAAAAGTTAAAGTTTTATGTCAGATGTCTGTTTTCTTATTTATGCTGCAGGCTGTGCATGTGTCCTAACTTTGCTTATAGTTCATGATACACCACCTAGTTTCTCCGAGTTATCTTGCTGAATCTGATTTTTTTCTATGACTTCCTTTGTCTACCCTTAAGAAAAGCTGCTTTCCTTTGACTAGTTGTTTTCTTATTTCTGGTTCCCTTTTTGATTAAATACTGTGAGTTTTATTAAAAAAAAAGAATTAAAAAAGGGAAAAAAGCCCTACTACAAAACCAACCTAGAGACCAAACTTCATTTTAGGCCTTCGACTTTTTTTATGGGTATGGTGTAATCTAAGTCTACTTGTTGCAATTTCTGTCCACTCTGCTAGGATGGCTACACCTAGCTAGATGGTCATTTCCTGCATGGTCATTTTATTCGAGTGAAGAACTATATCTCAAGGAAGTATTCTGTTTATCAGGACTTTAAGCAAAGAGTTTGAAAGAGAAGCAAAAAACACAAGGGGCCCCTATGGTTGGTATCCCAACTTTGCATTGGGCTTTCTACTTCAAAATATATGTATGTATTATGTAAGTCTCCTCTCTGCTCCACATTCGTGGTCTTGTTCAAGGTACTTTGAGGCTGAATGACTGTAGCTGTTCTGTTTTGCTTACTGCCTAGTACCCTTTAGTTCATTGCCAATATATTCCAGAAACCTAGACAATTCGTCACAGATTCATCTTCAGTACTGCCCCTCTTAACTGCATCAGTCTGTCTCACAACAAGAGATTTGATTTGGATTCTGCTCATGGGATTTTTGATCTGGATTCTGCCCATAAGAAAAGATTTACATCTGGATTCTGCTTCTCCTTGTTTGTTCCAACTATGGCTGTTTTGGCAATGGACTCCCTTTAACCTTCATTATCTGTTAGGCCATGACAACTGTCCAAACTGTCTTCTTTTATGTTTGATCTGCGGACCCTTCTCCTTACTGTGTCACCTCTGTGTCTGCTTTCCTTCCTTTCAGTCTCATTTATTAATTTTTTGATTCCACTGTTCAGTGGTAATTGTTCATTTCTTGTGAGTCCTTTGGAGGCTCAGTAAGTTTTTATTTTTTTGGTTTTCCTTTTAAGGCTGTCTCTTTCCTTCAGATTGCAATGTGTGTCTTTTAACTAAGTACCTTGATATTTTGCAACATAGTGTTTTTTGAGTTGCTAAGCTCTTAGTTATGTATTTGACTGACAGTGAGCTTTCGCCCTCTAATTTGTAGGCGAGAGATGTCTCTTGTATTAGACAAGAATGCATTTCTGATTAATACTTGGTCTTAAAACCGATACCCCACTGTCCATGTTTTCTTGCATTTGGAAGCTCAGTGTGGCCATTTAGCTCCATGTTGAGTACAGATGAAAATTCTTAGTACCGAACTATCCAAAGTCCGTTTGGCTGAGAATCCTACCTCCTCCTAGGTGAAATGGTCAATCTGTCCTTGTTTTCTATATTGACTTATTCAAAAGGCACCGGGTTAAAATATTGCAAACATGTAACCACCTCTTTGGTTTGGCTGTGGGCTTCTTTGGCATCACTGGATGACTGCTCTGTAAAGAGGGTGCTATTCTCATCAGCCCTTGAAGAATTGCAGGTCTTTGAGGCCATCATCCTGGTTTTGTTGCTTTCCATATTCTGAAAATACCACTACCTTTCACTGGATCCAGGATGCAATGTCAATCATGGCTCTTATATTCTAGCACTGTATTCCTTCTTGTTACTCTTACTTTTCAGAAGTACCTTCCAGTGTTCCAGAATTAACCCTTCTCTCTAGACATCTCCTTGACAGATGATACCTGAGGTACTGACAGCTGATTTAATCAGAGATGTTAGGGGCTAACCATGCCTCCCTTGCCTGCAACATATTGCCATGTGGAGAACAGAGAGTATGTTGTCCCATGAATTTCTTGGCAGATTGGCTGGGCAAATTCTTACCTAAATTGTGATTGTGAGATGCTTTCCGTATCAATGAGAAATATCTCTTGCTGCATGTCACTGACTGTGGCTAGTGGCCTTATCAGTATTTTGATGCTAGAGTAAGATAAAAAGACAACTTTACTTATCCTAATTTACTGCATTTGACCAAAGGAATTACAGTACAATTGCTCTTTGCCAGGTGTGTTGAATATATGATGACATTCCCGGTATTGTTGGGACTGCATCTTCAATGTTTGAGTGGCCCATTAAGTCTACTGTTAATCTTCAAATACGGGAGTTCCTGTGGAAAATAATTTCAAGTTGGGTTTGAATTAGGGGATTATTTGGTCCCACATGAATCAATTGTCACCAAATCTTCCCACTGTGTTTGAGGTTCATTGATTTAAAAGAAGCCACGTTTTTAACAAGATACACTTACTTGGCCTACAATAGCAAAACCCACAAGATTTCCTGTCATGTCGAAGATTTTTTTTCTATAAAGTACACCTCCACTTTGGAGCTCTTCATATTATATTCCTTTAGAGTCTTAATCTGTCATGTGATGGAACAAGTTGGCTCTTCAGTTGTACTGATGGAGGCTTGGAACTTTCAGAACACTGCAGTATTGACTCATTTGTGGCAGTTGTTTTAATAATATGCTTAGCTTGACATTTTCAACATTGCAAACATCAGTCCAAACAATAGGCTTTTGAAGTAGCCAAATAGTTTTATTCATGTTTACAAACTGGAAACCTGCAGCAGTGATGTTGTGATATGTCCAAGTTTAGAAAGTATGTCAGTGAATTTAACTGATATCACCAAGTTAGCTTGCCCTGACTTTGCATCTCCTCTCCTCCCACTGCTTTCTGTGCCCTCCCAGGTTGTCCCCACTATGCCCTTTAAATTAGGCAGTGACAAGGAGATGATAAAAAGAAATGTGATTCTTTTACCCGAAAAAAATCCACTTTAGTGCAGCGGTGAGTGTCCCTGCCTCTCACATGGGAGACCGGGGATTCAATTCCCACCATGGAGACAGTGGTGCCATTTAAGAGAGTTGGACTCTATGATCCTTGTGAGTCCCTTCCAACTCAGAATATTCTGTGAATCTGTGTGAATCTGTGAAAGTTGATTGCTTCTTGTGTTCTCGTATGATATTGCAGAAAGGCCAGAATTTGATGGAGTACTGGAGGAGGGTTGTTTTTCATCTTAGTAATGTAGTGGAAGGCAAGTCTGAAAGTATATGTATTTATCCTATCTAGGAAATTTTTTCTTCTCTAATAGGGTTAGCTAATGTTCCCTGACCTTCTTTTATGCTTAGTGACAGTGACAGTCCCATTGGTTCCTCATTCATGTGATGTTTTCAGACATCTATTTCTATTTTTATCAATCAGGGAGTAGCTTCTAGGCTTATGACTTTCAGCTGAGAATAACTCATGCTACTGCCTTAGTTTGCTTTAATACAATAGACTGCTGTAATTGCCCTGTTATATCACAGGTTTATTGTGATGAACAGATGAGCCAACTATGCCCTAGATTTGTTAATCTATGTCTTCAGTAATTTGTATGGAAAATGACATGGTAACAGCAGTATAAGCTGTCTAATTAAATTTCACTTGCTTTTCCCGAATGAACATCTTCTATTTTAATAAGAGTCCTGTGAAATTAGTTGTTGAAAAAAGGCCCTCTGATTTGACTGTCTTTTGTATCTGACTTGTTACTCTATTATTTCTGCTGCTTCTAGAGATCATGCAATTGTGCTGATTGATGAGTACCAATGAATGCTCAGTCAGAGGAGGTGGAAATACTGCATAGATAAGGTATACAAAAGATATGAAGAAGGCAAAAATATCAAAATCCAAGGCAGTGGTCTTTACTGCCTTAATACATCTAAAAGTTGTATATTTAAGTTTGTGTTGTAAGCTCCCATTATCTTCAGTGGAATTAAGACTATTAGTCACCAAATCCTACAGTGAAAACTGAGGGATACTGTCTGGAGCTAGTGGCTCAGTTCCATAACAATGTAAAACCCAATAGTAATGGAAGTACCATTCACAACCAGGAACGGTGCATGTGTTGTCACAGGAAGTTGTGGAGGCAGACAGGATGAAGTTCATAAAGGTATTAGACAAAATTGTGGGTAAACTGATATTAAAGCAAATAGAGATCTACCCTCTGATATCTTTGAAGATATGGTTGTGGGTGCTGGAGGAATATGAGGGGGACAGACTACTGGTAGTGCTTCTGTGCTTTCCCAGAGGAGTTTCTCCAGCTGTCATAATGAGGGATGGAACATGTAGAAACATGGGTAGATTTAAGAACCCAGGATGGCAATTCTTAAGTTCTTGTAAGTCTTAATCTGTTGCTCGAGAGACCTGTCTCCTCATGATGACTCTAAAATGACCCAGGAGTGAGATGATTGGTTTGGTAACTTTCAGGAGTATTGTGAAGTTAGGTCTCTTAATCTCATGCCAAGAGTCTAGATTATTTTCCAAGGATTACAACGAGAATCTGTGAGGGGAATATTCCTGAACTGTTAGTAAATTGAGCTTTTCATGGTTTCTAGGCCAATCTCGACAATGTCATCCTTTCTGTCACTCTAATTGAGTAAAAGCAGTTACTCATTACTGCAGCTCTGGTAGGTCTTGTTTTCTCCCTAATTTGCCTGTGAGACATCCTGCTTTAGGTAAAGCACTTGCAGAAGTCCATCGTATGAGAGATGTGTCCATTTCAGACACACAGCGCAGTAGACTCTAATGTAATTGGTGGTCTTTGTCCATCTTGAGGCATGCAGATCCTGTTGCAGATGAAGAGACTTGGGTACCCTTCTGGGCATAAAAAAATGTGCAATTTTATAAAATTGCAAATCACATTATGACTTTTTTTTTTAAATAAAGCTGTATTGCAAATTATCTGAATATACTGTGATAATATTCAGTACACTAATTTACCTTTTATTCATCTATTGTAAAAAATTAAATTTTATATTCATTGCTTAAGCCAGGTAATGCATTTTTAAACTCTTTTTTTGCAGGTCTATCTTCCCTATCCATCCTTCCTTCAGGATAGTGGTCTTAGCAGAACCTCCTGTCATTGGAAGTAGTACCCAACAATGGCTGGGTCCAGAGTTTTTGACACTATTTCTTTTTCATAATGTTCGATCCTTAAGCAAGAGTGAAGAAATTGAAGTTATTAAGCAAATGGTAAGTACATCCAGTATTCTAGGCAGTTGTTGGCTATCACTTACTGGACAGGATCATTTGGTACATAGAAAATATATTGCTATTTCCGTGTAGCATAAATTAGTTACTTTTCAAAGCTTATCAGAGCTTATCTTTTAATGGTATAATTCTTGATGCGGTATTAAAGGATGCTGTAATAAGAAAGTACTCCTTATCATAAAGCAACTGCGGCAACTGTTGATAACTTGACGATAAAAAGGCCATGGATGTTGTCTGCCTGGACCTTTCCGAAGCCTTTGACATGATTTCCCACAATAAACTTCAGGAGAAACTCATAGAACATGGACAGGATAGAAACATTTTATGTTGGGTTAGGAACTGGTTGGATGGAAGAGCTCAGAGAGTGTTGGTGAATGGTGCCACATCCAGCTGGTGGACAGTCACTTGTGGAGTCCCACAGAGGTCAGTGCTTGGCCTGTCACTGTTCAACATCTTTATTGACAATATGGACGAGGGAATTGAGTCCATCATCAGCAAAAGATGATACCAAGCTGGGGGCAAATGTCGAGCTGCCGGAGGGTGGGAGGGCCCTTCAGAGGGACCTTGACAGACTAGAGAAATGGGCAGACTCCGACAGTATGAGATTTAACAAGACTGAGTGCCAAGTTCTTCACTNTGTGGAGATTTGGACTAGATGATCCTGGGAGTCCCTTCCAACTCGGAATAACCTGTTAACCTGTGAACTGTATGCTCATTGTACCTGAGTATACCTGTATGTGGAATTTGCATATCTTGCAGTAAGATTAATACTGTTTTTCTTTCAACCAGATTCCAAATGTGCCCAGTGTTGCTGTGGAGCAGTTGCTGTCATTAACACACAAGCTTCGGGAGACAAATGATCCCACAGTGAGCCCCCTTTTTTTTTTCCTCCTTGAATGTACTAGTATCTACTCCTGTGACTGTTTCAGCAAGGCTGGGTGAAGTTAGCAAAGGCTAATCTGTAGGGTTAGGTATTTCAAAGGCTGGCTGATTGGAAAACCAGCCTCAGAAAATTATTGCTGGCAATTACTGAGCTGCATAATCTGAACTTTTTTGATTTATAGTGTACGTATTTGGAATCTGCATAAGCAAAGCTTTTAGGAATTTGTCCAAATTCCAGAGAATCGAGAACAGTACACATGTGAGTTTAGATATGTGACACACAGTTAAACAAACTGAGTATGTAGTTACATGCATTATGTGAGTACATAGGAATGGATATAGATTGATAGATGAAATTATTGGAGTTAATACTCACACCTCGAGTATTGTATCCTGTTCTGGGCCCCTCAGTTCAAAAAAGATGTTGAGATGCAGGAATGAGTCCAGAGAAGGGCAATTAGGATGGTAAAGGGGCTGAAAGATAATCCCTATGAGGAGAGGCTGAAGGAGCTGGGTCTGTTTAGCCTAGAAAGGCGGAGGCTCGGGGTGACCTTATTGCAGTCTATAACTATCTAAAAGGAGGTTGTAGTCAGGCAAGGGTTGGTCTTTTCTCCCTGGCCACTGGAGATACGACAAGAGGTCATAGTCTTAAGCTTCAACAGGGGAGGTTTAGACTTGATATTAGGAAATGGTTTTTCACTGAAAGAGTGATTTGGTTTTGGAATGGCTTGCCCTCAGAGGAGATTGAGTCGCTATCCTTGGAGGTGTTCAAGGATAGGTTGGACGGGTGCTGAATGATATGATCTAGATGTTAGATGTTAAGTTTGATTAGATTATAGGTTGGACTAGATGATCTTCAAGGTCCTTTCCGACCTTATCTATACTGTGAATACTGTGGAGCTTTTTGGACGTTATAAAACACCAATGGGTAGCAAGGTCTCAGGAAGGGGAAAGCTCCAAAACTTCTGGCTGCGTTACTGCTATGGGCTGTTCTATTAAAGAAGTCATATCAAGAAAAATAAGCTGTTCTGACAAAGTGACCACAAAAATCTTTAAGAAGATACAGTGAAATCATAATGAAAAGAAATTATTGCTATGGCAACTAAAACACTCCATGTTTTTGATATAACTAAAATGTAAAACATTTTTAGTGGAATGCAGGAGTTTAAGTGGTATGCAAATGTAAACTGTAGTCTTGAGTTTTGATAGTTTTAACACGGTTAGTAGTTTTTACAGTACAGTCGGCTCTCTTGCACTTTGCATTCCCCGTATTGCACCTTCACATCTTAGTGGCATGATTTTTTAGTGATGAAGGAGGCCCCTTTTTGCAACTGCGCATGCGCGACCTGGCACGCATGAATATTCAATTAGGCAGTCATGAATATGCGAATCAACCCTCACAGCCATGCTTGCCCCATCCCTCCTGGCTACGGCCGCGGCAGCTCCGCTGCTTCCCCACCCTCCCGGCACAACCGCTGTGGCAACCAATGCACAGCAACAAAGTGCCAAAACAATGCTGGGGAGCCGTCTGAGGGTGTGGGGCAAATTTGCATATTAATGAGCTGCCATTCAACGTGGAAGTAGGGCTTCACAGAACCCGATTAAGACTGCAGGTCTGTGATATAGGAGACCCAACCGTATTACTATTAAAGGAACTGAGATAAGCACTTATACTCTCTTGATCTTCAAAAAACAAGTAAAACAGGTAACTTTCAGGTACACCATTGAGACAGTGTTTATATTATTATCTATTTAGATATCTGCATCTTATGGTGGAATGTATTGGTTTTGACATATTTGGAGACATACCATGCCTGAATAGAGCATTAGAAAAATCCTTTCCAAATGTGGACTTTTGGATATTGGTATAATTGTAAATATCTAAATTAGTTATATTATGTTGCATGAGAAGTGAGTCATAGTGTGGTTCGAGGGAGAATTCTTGTAGATCAGCAGTGACATGAGACATGTTTGGAGTAGCATACCTGTGCAGAGTGCTAAAACGTGTATCTTACATATGTTAGGATATTTATAAAATTGTCTAAGTAAGTAAGTGTCTCCCAGAGATTATACTGAAATATTAACCATTGTTTAAAGCGATTTTGTTAACAATAGGATGCCTGCTGACTCTTCACTCTTTGGGCGTTGTCTGTGTCATTGTAATTGTTTGCTTGATTTACGATAGAATCCAGGGACCACAATCAAGATCCTGTTGAATTAGTTGCCTCATGGATACATATTAAAAAGACTGTCACTAATCCAATTTTGAGTTTATGGTTTGATATAAAAAAACCCAAACCAGGTAAGATAGGAGGAAATTTTCTTCCCAACAAAGAAATGCCAGTTACAAATATTTAGAAGATGTAATGTAGCTTTTCCTCAGTGGTCCTGTCCTCTATGCTTATTCATTTCAATGAAGGATCTGATGCTATTTAGAATTTAAAATGCCCACATCCCCAGAGGTTGGACTTAATCAACATGGCACAATGTATGAAATACATTACCCCATTTCATATGCCCAGCTGCCTTTCTCTGTTAGTGTAGTTGCGTATGCTGTGACTTATTGTTTATCTGCCAAAACTTAGTCTGCTTGGCAGTCTTTCTGCTGTTTAAGATACTTTTGCAAAGAGAGTATAATCTCCAAAGGTAGTGAGGGTTCTGGCTCATAAGTAGGGATAGCAAGGATGTAGCACTTGTGCCTCTCCCTTGCCTTTGCACATGAAATGCCAGTGTTTACATCACAGTGTCCACAATGGTGGGTGGTAAACTACAATTGTTTAGAAGATGATTCACAATTTTCTGTCAGTGAAAGTAGGACTAGCAGGAGTAGTAATATTTGCAATTAGCCCGCTCTAAATAATTTTTGCTCATTGTTCAGATCTATGCCAAAAAGTATTGTTCTTTGCTTTCTCGTAATTTGAGAGAAGTTTTGTAGAATTACATAGAACTAAGCTTTTTTTTTTTTTTAATATAAGTATCTTTTTGTCAAAACTAGTTTTTCAGGTGAAAGAACTGGTATTGAGGCATTTCTCAGGCCTAAAAATAAATAAGGGAGGAAAAAAGGCTCTGAAGTTATTGAAGTGTTGCTTTTCTCTGTTTTTTCCTCTGGATGTCAAATTTCAAGTGGTTTTTTTCCAGTTGGAACAGCATCATATGCATATTAAGGGAATTTTAATGTAGTTAGAAATAATTTATATGACTCCAAACAAAACATTTTGAAATTACCTAATTAAAGTATTTCACTTGACCCAGGCAAAGCATGGCGTGACTTATCAGATCATGTTCATTGTTTTGTGTTTCCTGCTAAAATAAAGAACCTATTTGTATTAGATACCTTCATCCGGTAGATATAATTACAGAATGATTTCTTTCTCAGTCTTTATATCTTTCTTAAAATATGTGGGGCTTGTTCTGAGGTTCTGTTTGTTTGGTTTTTAAATTTTCCTGTGTTTGTTTGAGGTCTGCCTTCCCAGGCGTTGATAATTTCTGTAAATCTTTGCTGAATCATGTCCAGATTTTAGCATTTATTTTAACATGTGGACAACAGAAAAGGACACAGTGTTCCAGTAATGGCCTGCCCAGAAGGCGTGTGCAGAGGTGATACAATCTCCTTACTGCTGCCGAGTGTTGTCTTGTTTATACATCCAACAATCCTGCCAGACCCTTTTGCCAGAGCATTAGATGTGGAGATCATGTTCAGTTCGTGAGGAGCAGATGAATTTTTATCGCATTGATTATTTTAGCATGGCAAACCTTCTTGTTATTACTAGTATTGTAGGTTTTATATTGTGCATAAAAATTCAGCTCACAACACATTTTTCCTCCTGTTACTTATCAAGTGGAATTGTGATCTTTTGATGACATAATGATTTCCATGCCAGTGACTTAATGCAAAAAGTACAGAATTACAAGCTTGCCCATTAAAAAGCACAAGGTATCTACGAATTAGAAGAATGTAGGAGGCACAAGGTATCTATGAATTATGAGAAAAGTTGAAAACATTTGTTTTGGATTGCACTTATTTTCTGACTTGTTTGATTTAAATCCCTCACACAGATTAGGTAATTATCTTTTATTACTTTATCTTATTTATCATATTTTAATTATCTTATCTTAAATATCTTATATTTTTTGTCAGGCACAGTCACTGGCTTCATTTTTATCTACTCGACAACTATTGCGAATTTGTCGTCGTCTGTCACAACATCCAGACGAAAGCCTGTACGATGCTGTTAATAAAGCCTGCCTTTCCAGGTAGGACTGCTGGTTTTGATGGAAGTTATTTGTCTTATTGGTTATTGGAGTTTATTGGTCAGTTGCTGACATTCAAGATAGCTTTTAGTGGATTTTAGTAGATAATAAAATTGCTGCCTTGCTCATTGAAGTTGGTAATTTCTTTAAGAATATTTCTGTGGTGTTCTCAAACCTGGAAGGCAAGTAGAAAGGACTTTGTACTCTTTTCTCATATTTTGAAGGTACTTCATTACATTATATAAATTAGGTTAATATTATCAACGTTACTTCCTGTCTCAAAACACTCAAAGCAGAGCCATATTAATGTCTACTATAAGTAATGTTTCATGGAGAGTTGATATCGGTTCTAAAAGCTATATCCAGAAAAGTTAGGAACATCTCAGGTTTTGTTTGTTGTGGGTTTTTTGTTTCAGGGGTTTGGTTTGCTTGAATTTTGGTGGATTTTTTGGGTGGTTTTCCCCCCTCCTCAATTTGCTTTCGAAATTCCAGTTTGCGTTTTATTTCAAAAGAAAGCAAATTGTTATTATCACAAATTTGGAAAACTGAAAGGCCCTAGTTCTGGGCACCACCATCACTCTTTCTCTTGGGAGCCTGAGGTCCAAGTCAACTAGATCAAGAGAAAAGGTATTCCTGAAAAAACGTTGTTCCTATTGTAGCTCTTACTGGGAGTGGAATGAGGACATTAAGTGCTTCCAGTCCTAATCCATCCTGCCTTACTACCTTATTGCAATATTTGATAACACTGAAACCTTTAAAAATGAACGTGCACACACAAAGGTAATTCATTGTTATGAAAGAAGTTCAGTTTCTCTCCTTAGAGATAAGTGGAATGAGGAAAACTATAGGAATATGAAAGGATTAGACATTTGGGGCTTGGAGGTGCAAGTAAATCTTCATACTGATTTTAGATTACAGAAAATGCTGAAAACTTTGAAAAGAAAAATGCTTAAATTACAATCTTCCTATTATTCCTCATTTTTAGGTTTTTACCAAACCTTGCCAGATCAGCGTTACATAAAAATCTGCAGGACTCTGGTATTGAAAAAAGTCCAGATGACACGAAGAAACTAGAGGAAAAGAATTACACATGTAAGCTTGTGCTATCTTCTTTCCTGCGCTTTATAAATTTTACTTGGATTGTTGAACATATGTATCTCTGACTTGTTCTATTGAATGCATTGCTGTTCTCAGTAGGTTGATACTTTTGCATTGTCTGGTTTATTCCCGCCTTCTGGAATTTTGTTTTCCATCATGTTTAATTGTTTCTCAGTCTGTAAGATCCATGGTCTCAGGCTTTCTAGTATTGCTTTTTCTTTTCATTTCATCACTGATAGCTAGTCTTCTGTCTTGATCTTAATATTTCTGTGTTCTGTTTTTTCACCATTTCTTACTTCTCTTCCCTGTTAAAATCTTTTTCTTATTGAGACTCTTGTAAAAGTTTGTGCTATGATTTGCTTTCGTTCTGGCACACACTTGTTTGTTAGTTTCCCTTCTTTTTATTCTCTTTAAATTGCTGTGGTTATCACATGTCACCTTTATCGAGCAGGTTTCTCTAGCTCAGTCGACTTCTACTCATCTGTAGTAGCCTTCAAGGCTATGCATGTATTTCTGCTTCTGCCATTTTTCTCACGTCTCCATCCTCATTGATGTATGACCTCCTTCATGCTATCTGTGTATCTTTTCATACCTTCTTTCAGACAGCACACTGCGAGATATTTGCCATTTTCCATTCACTAAATTTTTCCTTCACTCTGCTTCACCAGTGTTATCTCTGTTCTCATTCTTCTGTACATTTGTTCATTCTCAGTTTTGTGATGTGTCTGAATTCTGTGTTTTTACCGTTACGTCTTTGCATTGGTAAACATATATTTCGTTTTAATTTGTGTGGATTCTGTTTTATAGATCCATTTTTTTGCCTCTGTGTGTGTATATAAAAGTATATATGTAAATACAGATATATTAATATTTCTATTATATACAGTATAATATATATGAGCAGCCATATTTATGTGCATATATGTTCACAGAACCACAGAATATTCTGAGCTGGAAGGGACCCACAAGGATCATCGAATCCAACTCTTAAACAGCACCACTGCCTCCCTGGTGGGAATTGAACCCTGGTCTCCTGCATGGGAGGCGGGGACACTCACCACTGTATTAAAGTGGATTTCAATATATACATTATATGCAGCCATCGAGGAATTATTATATCTCTTATTTACGTATTTTGTGTATATAAAAACCATATATGTGAAATAGTTTGAACTCTTGCCAGTTGTGTGAAGCTACCTTCTTTCCTTTGATTTTTTTTAATCTGGACACATCTCTAGAATTTTCTGTGTTTCTCTGTTTCATGCCATAAAGGTGGCCAACTGAAAACATCTGTCTAGGAATTAGGTTGTTTTCAGTTTTACACCATTCATGATAATGCAGCCTCTTGTTAACAGATAATCTTTTGAGTGTTCTCTTTCTTTAGACAGAAATCATTTACTGCAAACCACAGCCTTGTTAAATTTGTAAATCATTGCTTGCAGAGGTTGGGTATTAATTGCATGTCTTAAAGGATGTTGTAAGTAATGCATTTGCTTTTTTCCTGAAAAATGTCTAGGTGAAATAAACAACGGGATTCTTAAGATAGGGTCTGTGACAATGCCAGTTTATAACTCAGCCGAGAAAATGAAAGTGCCTGATGTTTTGTTTTATGAAAATGCACAAGTAAGTACAAATTGCTGACTTCTGAGTTACAGAAGTTTTTAAAAATTGTTCTATACTAATGTATATGCGCATGTGTATAGAAAATAATGTACTAACTGAATTTTAAGGATACATTTCTGAAGTAGTTTTTTTAGGCTTAAATTTTTCTTGCAGGATTTGGTGGTCATTTCAGATGTGTCTTCACCCCTTTGTGAGAAGATTATAGCACTTCTGTTGAACATTTATAAAATATGAAGTAACAGAGTCTGAACTGAATTTTATTCAGAATGACGTGATAAATATTGTGTTGAGTCATTTTATTTTTGTTTTCTGTTGCTGGACTAATCCACTCTTAGGACCAGATTGTTGTTTGCATCCCGAAACTGTGTTTTACAGGCCCGTTGCGTGAAGTTTTACCTCCCTGTGGTGTGTTGACCTTGGCTGGATGCCCAGTGCCCATCAAGCCTCTATATCACTCCCTCTTCTCAGTTGAACAGGGAAGAGAAAATAAGATGGAAAATTACTCTAAGGTTGAGATAAGGCATTTTACAAAAGCAAAAGTGAAAGTTTGCACATGCACAAGCAAAGAGAAAAGAACAATAATTTTATTCTCTACCTCCCATCAGCAGGTGATGCCCAGCCACCTCCTGGGAAGCAGGGCTTCGGTGCACATGGTGATGGCTTGGAAAGGCAATCATTGTAAATAACAAATGTTCTCCTCCTCCTTTCCTAATTTTTATATCTGAGCTGATGTCATATCGTGTGGAATATCCCTTTGGTTACTTTGGGACAGCCAAGATCTTGCCTATCCCCGGCTTATTGATGGTGGGGAATGCTGCGGAGACAGTGCTGATGCTGAGCGAGCACTGCTGAGCAGGAGCCAAAACACTGGTGTGTCCTCAACACCTTTCTAGCTACCAGTGCAAAGCACAGCACTGTGAGGGCTGCTATGGGAAAATGAACTCCATCTCAGCCAGACCTAATACACTCCCTTTCATTAACATTAACACTGCATGTTTGAAAAGCAAAGGGAAGAGTAATTAGTAAATTAGTTATTAGTTAGGGTTATTAATTATTTCTTTTAATTAGTTTTAGTATTAGTTAGTTAATTCATTTAGTATTAATTAGTTCCTAGTAGTAGTGAAGAGTGAGAGTGATTAGTGAACACAAGATAAAGAAAGGTCTTTGTGACTGGGATTTTTGCTTTCTGTTTCTCCTGCAACTCTTTAGTAAAGGTAGATGTACAGCAGCTTTCTTCTCCATCTAGCATGGAAGCCTCAAAGCTGTCAGACGATGGCATCCTTAGGAAGAGATTTACCCTCTGAGTTACCTTTAGAATATTTAGCTACTGAAAGGCCATACCGATAGTGCAATCTTGTCTAATATTTTTCTTTTAGGTACCTGGTGTGGGTTTGCTTACTATTCCTTTTGTATTCTCTTTTCCTTCCTCACTTGCAATTTCTCCACAGAAAGACTATGCTACATGGGTATCACTTACTGAAGGTGATAACAGGCTATGCAAGGGGAACAGATGAAAACCTTCTTCATCTTCCCCACTCAGATTTCATGTGAGATTTCATTCTGTGTTGCCATTTTGAAAAGTGCGTAATTTGAGCCTGTGAGAAGTGAAATACTGAGTTCTGCTAGCACTTACATCTGTATTCCTTTTTCCACCTTCTTGCTTACAGCTTCAGAAAACTTTACACAAACTGTTGAGATGTTAGTTGGGGAACCTCTGGTAAAAATGCTGCAGAGAATGACCTGCTCTGTGTCTGTCCCTGGTAGCTGTGCCTTCTAAATGCTGAAGGAAACAGCAGCCCAATACCAGTCAAGATTCTCATTTCTAAATGAATTCTACTCTTATTTTCTGTATTACTATTTTGTAGTTCGGTCATTCCAGTGCAGTAATAAACATTTGACAAAACCTTACAGAGAATGAATTTGATTTGAGTTTAGTGCAGTACTTCATCTCCATTTTCTAAAACCTACAGAAATACACTGAAACAGAGAATAAGGTATGTCCTCAGCCCTTTGCAGTGCTGCACAGTGTAATGAAACACATAATTTTTTTTCCTCTCAATGTTTGGCCTTGAAACAATTCATGTTCCAGTGAAATCTGATATTGCCATGGTCCACAACAAGTGGCATAAGGAGGGGAATAATTTTTTAGGTAATATGCGGTATGCCATTTTCAGGCCAGGTGTTAGGGAACATGGAGTGATAAAGGTGACACAATATTGATATGTTTACTTAAAAGTCCTTTTTGTAAATAACTAATATTAAATGTCTGCATGCATTGTAATACAATGCTAATCTAAGTCCTGGTGACAAAAAAAGAAAGTGTCAATACACAGTACCTCTTGTGACTAAGGAGCTTTACAGGGGAACCATAATGTCATGTATTTGTTCAGTTAGGCTTAACCAAGAAGTCACCAGAAGGATATACTTTGCCCTAACAATAAAATACAAAATCAGTTTGTGTGTTATGTTGACATTCTAGAATTTATCCTGTATCTAATAAATTTTTTTTCTCATTAGTTACGTATTTTCAGTGTGTACACATGCACATGCCAAAAAATATAGTAATTTGACTTAAGGTACTCTCCTTAAATCATTAATTGAGTATTTAGTAGTCTTTTGACATGCCTGGTTAGGATTTTGTGGTATTACCCTGTGTTTACTAGAGTTTCTTTCCCCACCCCCAGCCTGTGTTCTAGAGAGATCTGGAAATGGAAAATATCCTTCACACAGAAACTGAGAATTTCTGTGTTCAGAAATTACAGGCATCTACTGATTTTTAATGATATTTTCTTTTTTAATCAAGTACTAGAGATCAGATGATAATGTGAAAAAATACATATATATGTTTATTTAAATGCAAGCATTCATTTCTCTAAGTAGGTTGACTGACCTACTTACAGATGACCTATTTTTACTAGATCACACAGAATCACACAGAATATTATGAGCTGGAAGGGACCCACAAGGATCATCNCCAGTCCCTTCACCATCCTCGTTGCCCTTCTCTGGACCCTCTCAAGCAGCTCAACATCCCTCTTGAACTGGGGAGCCCAGAACTGCACACAGTACTCCAGATGAGGTCTGACCAGCGCTGTGTACAGGGGAAGGACAACCTCCCTGGACCTACTGACCACACTGTTCCTGATGCAGGCCAGGATGCCATTGGCCTTCTTAGCCACCTGGGCACACTGCTGGCTCATGTTGAGTTTCCTATCAATCAGCACACCCAAGTCTCTCTCCACTTCACTAGTCTCGAGCCACTCCTCCCCCAGCCGATAGCGGTGCACGGGGTTGTTGTGGCCAAAGTGAAGAACCCGGCACTTAGCCTTGTTAAACCTCATACTGTTGGAGCCTGCCCACCTCTCCAGCCTGTCAAGGTCCCTCTGGAGGGCCTTCCTACCCTCCATACAGTGGAGAAATATACATGACTTTATTGCAAGTAAAGTAGTCTGCATTACCACATTATCCTTAAATCCTTTCAATCCTTTAAATCAAATAATTTGTGAGGCACAAGATAAAGTTCAATGATGTACAGTGTGTTACCTTTATGAAATGAAGTACATATATGTAAAAATACACCTCAAGTACTTCAGCTTCAATTAGGTACATATAAATCAATAATTAATAAAAATGTGCCTAAAATAATTGGGTAGATATTTTAAAATGCATATAAATACTTTCAGACTTGAGCACGATCTTTCCCTGTCTTTGTTTTCCTTGAAAATAAAATTTTATTAGAATAGAAAAAATGTATTTTTCATAAGTTAGACGTGATGCTTAATCTTTAATAAAATGTATGTGTATAATTTACGTGTCAACTGGCTTTTATTCTCTCTATTTGATTTCTGTAATGTTCTACTAGGATAAGTTTTGCTTCCTCCCAGAAGAGTTGCTGGAAAATTGGCACATACTAAAGAAAGTTCTCACACTGAGTTACAAGCATTCAACTAGACTAAAAGGAAACGTTCAAGGAATGATTACAGAGAATTAAATGTATTTAGGGAAATTAGGCACCCACAAGCAGTTGTAGGAGAGAGTGCAAATGAGGGGAGTTAGTATTTTTGTTTCATTGATTTAGTCACTGGATATATTGCCTCTGCTATTATTTGCTGAGAGATTCTTGATATGAAAGGATAAGGATCGAAAATTTTTGGCCCCAAATCCTTAAAGTTCCTGTTGTACTATCATCATTAGTGAATGCATAAACTTGAGAGCATAAAAACAGGTGAAAATTGTGGTTTTGTTTCTCTAGCACATGATGATAATGGAGGATATGCTCAAGGACTTTCTTCTGGGAGAACATCTTCTTTTAGTCGGCAACCAGGTGAGTTAAACATCTCTTGCAATGCCTGGAACAAATGAATTGTTTAATGATGAAATTAAATCTCTGTTTTGCTTCATTGAAACTGCATTCATTTCTATTACTGAGGTATTTGAACCAATTCTTAATTCTTTATCTAATAGTGTCCAGGAGTTTTATGGGCACATATCTGTGGAAAATGTAAATGCCTTAAATGTTTTTTCCCTGGCTGTCTGAGTGAAAGGCAAGTCATTAATCATGGAATCACAGAATATTCTGGGTTGAAAGGGACACACAAGATTCATCAAAATCCAGCTCCTGGCTCTGCACAGGACAGCCTCAAGAACCACACCAAGTATATGAAAGTATTGTCCAAATACTTCTTGAACCCTGTCGGGCATATTGCCATGACCACTTCCTTGGGCAGTCTGTTCCAGTGCCCAACCACCCTGTAGGTGAAAAACCTTTTTGTTATATGTAACCTAAACCTCCCCAACACAATAATAGTTGTATGTAACATCATTACCATTAAAATCTTCAGTTAATGGCTTTGCTTATCTTTCTTGGCTGTGTATCCAGCCTCTCCTTTAAAATCTCCAGTGGTAGGTAAGAGGTGTACACATAAGTAATAGCCAAACCTTTTTGATAGCAAATTATTAATTTTCTCTAAAAGGAATAAGGCTAATTCTTTGGCTGGTATCTTTGCTGATGGCTACTTTATTTAATTAGTTAGTTGGTTGGTTAGTTAGTTAGTTCCTTACTTGCTTACTTACCAGGTTGGTTTGTCCCCCATATGTTTCTCTTTTTGTCTTGTAATAGCCTTTAGAAATTGTCTAACACAAAGCACTAATGATCTAATCTACACAGAAAGGAATATAAAATAGCTGATCATTATTAATTTCTATATACGCAATAAAATATACTGTCTCATCTGTTTAGCATCCTTATTACCAACTTGAATTTATGAAGATGGAATACTTGAAACCTCTGTAGCCTTTTGCTGGATGATGCCAGCTTCTCCCCAAAGGTTTAATCTATTAATAAATAGAAATTGATCTATTTCATAAATGAAACAAGATCTATTTATTCTCTTTCATAAACAGTACTGTCTATGCCAGCTTCTGAGTTGGTATTGAAAATGTTATGTAGTACAGATTGCCTGAAGGACCTGCTGTCAGGGAATAGCAGGAGTGGGCTGAACCACAGGAGAATGGAGACAGTGTCCTTAATGAAAAGTTCCGCAGTCCCTTACTGTCCGACAAGCAAGAATAGCCGGTCTGGGAACAGCAGCCATGATCACCCAAGTGCCTAATGGCTGCCAGACATGTCCATGGGGATGAGACAGGTCTGAGGTCAAGCTGGAACTCAAGTCAGCAGGTCCAGGTTGTGATCAGCAAGGTACAGGACCAGGAACAACACTGCAACAGTGTAGGTTGGGAAGGAACAGTGGAAAGGCCCTGAGTGTAAATGCAGCTGGAGGACAAAAGAAACCCCCGTGAATCAGGAAAACCATGTCAGAGCTGACAAGTAACACCCTAGGTGTGGGGGAAGAGCTTGCAGAGCCCAGTGGTGCACTCAGACTCAGAGCTGATTTGGCAGAAAATTATTTAAGACTATGAGAGTACAATTACTAGGATATAAGGTATTTTTCCAGCAGTGGTATTCTCATCTCTAATAATTTCATGTGTAATGAAGTTATTGATGATTCTAGACATCAGCCAAGCTGTACCATTAAGTCGGAAAATGAGTTGATTTGCTGTGATTTCTCTTTGGCAAATCACTAATAAAGGCTTTGGTTTTTAATTGCTAATATATTTTTGAGTACTTCCAGGTTTACTCTTTAGTAATTTGTTCCACTGCTTTTATGTATGACTAAGAAAATGCCAACAGGCCTTTTCCTTTTGAAATACTGTTTTTAAGTTTGAAGCACTCTGTGTGCCACTCTGCAATGTTGTAGACCTACAGCAATCATTCTTGATTTCTTGGGAATGATCACTAACCATTTAGAAATTTCTTGGCTAATTGCTTAAATATATTACTATAAATTTGTGGAGTTTGTGATGAGTCATGTTCACATACATTAAAGGCAACCGTGTTACATCAATTATACTTTCATGCTGCACATGCGCATTGAAGATATTAGAGTTTTTAATCCTCTTTTTGTAATGCAAATAATTTAAAAGTAGTATTCTTATTTTCTGTTCAGTTACTATAACAGTTCAGACTGTGTAAGGAGGGAGGGTTTTATCACTGCTCGACACATGCATCAGTGGGTATCTGTGTTTCACATTTGGAAGAAATAGATAATGATTTTGTTAAAAGACAAAGTGTTGTTTTGAGTTCCTTTCTTCTTGGTGGTGAACTTCTTGTTGGTGAATGAGTGAATCATGGAAATTCAGCATACTAATTGACAATTCAAATAGTCTGAACCTGAGTATTTCAAAACATATGACTAACATGCCTTTGAATGCTTGTGTCATTTCCTAGATATTTAAATGAATTGGCATATTCATTTAATATCATAGGACATAATTTGGTCCTTCAAAATTTTGACTATATAAGTATTTCCATTCAACTGTGATTTCATGTGCAGGGCTTGACCTGTAGTCATTCTTTTAAAGTCTGGATTTGGTTTTGCTTGGTTGACTAAATGTGGTTTTCCACTTCTACCTCTTTTGTTTCCATAACACATGTACAGACACAAAATTCCTGCTAGCTTAAGACCTCTCTCTTTTCAAAGTCTGTTTATGTGGCCTCTTTTGTATATTCTTTTTAGTTAAGACCTGACTGATAAGACTTCTTTTACCAAGGTTTTTTTCAAGATATGAACTTTGACAATTAGTATTTGAAATTCAGTAACTTAGATTTAAATCTATCTTGGTGGATTAGGGACTGGCTTTCTTAGTGAAACTGAGGAGAATTTGAAGAGAAGTGTTAGATACCAACAGATATTTTTGGAAGTGCTCAACTTCTGAAATAAACTTCTTTACAACGCTTGATTCATGTGTGTTCCCCGGGCGTTATATGACCCAGAATTTCACAGCAGAAATGCATTACCTGGAATATGACTTTGTCTAAATATTTGTTTACACTGGTTTTGATTTACTTTGGATGGTAACTGGAATGTGCTTCCTTTTCATATACAAGCAAACAAGTTTCTTAGAGTTCAGTGCATAGATGTGAATTTTCAGCTATGAAATAGCTTCCAAGTAAAGGCCATGCCAGTACATCAAATAAAGCTTCTGATATTGCATGATGAATAAGCCTGTAGTCTGAGAGTGAATGGACTATCTGTGACCAGCTATGGTTTCTCAAAGCAGTTATACAGCAGCTTCTTCTTTGGCTGAAAGTAAGCGGCTGCTTATTACTCTCACACTAGCAGGCGAAGAACAGCAAGAGCCCTGTTTTGTAAAGGTTACTTAGTCCAGACTTTGCAGTAGCTGTTTATTCAGTCATTGCATGTAGCTCTTGCAGTGGCTTCTGGAGCTTTATGAGACAGACTGCAGTACTGGAAAACTGTGAAGCTGTGTTTTTTTGAAATTTTTCCTGATGAACTTTGTGCAGTTCATTGATTGGCCACTACTTGCTATCTTTCATTGTCTCCTTGGATTTTCTTTGGCAAATACGAGAGAAACAATGGAAAAAAAAGAGAAACTTGGAAAATAGCAGTGGCTGAAACATTTTTATTTTGTCTCACAATTTTAAATGTTTAATATAACATTTTCCAAATTGTTGTGTAAAGAGATATGTTAGATGTTTCCGCGTTTATTGGTATTAGGTGAGGTCTTGGCTTCCATCAGCTGTCTTTGAAGATACTGAACAAAATATTTATTGTTACAAGGGATCTGTGGCCTTCTGGATAGAGAAAGCTCACAACCCTCCAATTTCTGAATCATTTTATTGCCTTCAAATTCTAAAACACCTGACAGCATGTTAAGCAAAATTGAAGTATTTTATTTTGCATTGTTCTGTTGCCGTGATTTATTGAATGAACTATTGAGAAGTAGAACTAAGAGTTCTATAAAGGTGCTAAATACTGCAAATAGTTTGAAAGAAGACCACAATACAATCTTTGGCAGCACTCAGTAAAAGTGTTGTGAGCCCACAGTAGGCAGACTATGACAAATACATTAGTTATGACTCCTGTGTTCAGAGGAGGGCTATGAAGATGATGAGGGAGCTGAACCATCTCTCTTAGGAGGACAGGCTGAGGGAGCTGGGCCTGTTTAGATTGGAGAAGGGGATCTTATCAGTGCGTACAAATACCTTAAGGATGTCAAGAGGATGGGGCCTGATCCTTTTCAATGGTGCCCTGTGATAGAACAAGGGGCAATGGGCACAAACTAGAATATAGGAAGCTCCGTATGATTGTAAGGAAAACTTTTTACTGTGAGAGTGGCAAAGCATGGAACAGGCTGTCCAGAGAGGCCGTGGTTTCTCCGTCTCTGGAGATATTCAAAACATACCTGAATGAGATCCTGTGCAACCTGCTGTAAATGAACCTGCTTTAGCAGGGGAGTTGAACTAAGTGGTCTCCAGATACCCCTCCAATCCCAGCTGTTCTGTGGTTAAAAGAACCTAGAAATGTACTGGCCTTCTGACACATTTGCTAATTTATTTCGTTGATAGAAGAATGTAATTTCATCCTTGCTGCTGCTTTTCTCTAACTGAGAGATCAACTTACATGAATTTTTGGGCTCCCACTAGGAATTTATTTTATTCTTGAATAATTTAGTAAGACAAATGATTGAGTCTTTCTTAAAGATATTTAAAATTACATGCTTGACTAGATCTTTTCCTTCTAATTTAATATTCTTATTCTTAGCTGTTATGGTTTAGGGGTGTTTTCTGCTGCTCTGGTAGCGAGGGGGTTAACAGCTCAGCTCTTGCCTGAGCTGTCCGTGCTGCCATGGCCTTCAAAGTTAGAGATAAAGGCAGGCGTCTCTGCAAATAACATACTTGGGAGAGAAGAAAAAAAAGTTCAGTAGTAAGATGTAGCGTGCCAGCTCAGAACCTGCGTCGGGAGGCTGAGAGATTTTGAAGGCCCCCAGGCCCACGAGAGAAGGGGTAGAGATGTTCTTCCAGGCATCCCGCTGCTGCTTGTGAATTGGACTGACCATGGTGAAAACCTATGGACCAAAGAGAGAGAACCAGGACCGCAAAATCCGTCTAAGCATTAAGACTGAAGATGGAGAGGTAACGCTGGACAAACTGCTGATGGTTTTGAAGCCCCGAAACAGTAGCCTAGAGCTAGCTGAGAGCTCGGCAGAGATCCTTGGACAGACTTTTTGTGCCTTGTGGTGGATCTATCTGTGTACTTTTGGGTGGGCTTATTATGAAGCAGATAAAAACCAGTACTTAAAAGCTGCAATCCTGGCTGTGACTTCTGGACAACAGAGAATTTTTCAGAAGAACTGTCGTCCTCAGGTCGAGATCTCACTTGGGAGGGGTCATGAAAGACCTTTCCCTCTTGTGAGAGAGAGAGAACTTTATGGAAGGGCAGAGAGATGGTTCCTACCCTGGATCTGGTCAGAAATACCAACCTGCCTGGTTTACCCCTACCCTATGTTCCCCCTTTTTCTCCTGGTGGAAAAGGAAATATTACATCTATTGTAAGAGAAGGAGGGGTGGGGGGAGAAAGGTTGCCTTCTAAATGATGCTTCCCTTGCAGTTCTGAGCTTGTTAGTTAGAAAATAAACCCTTTATGTTCTTTATTTATAGTTTTGCCTTGCTTCTTTTGCCTGTGACCAGTTTTATTTTATTTTCCAGTTTTATTTTCCAGTTTGTTTTTTT
>WEKX01024490.1:110222-129975 GCA_013390025.1 Pitta sordida
AAGTTGGGGTAGTTGACTTGCATCCAGCCAGGGTCAAACCACGACATTAGCTCATTGTGAAATTGAATTAAGTACAAACTGAAAGTGTACAGTCATCAGAAAACTTGAAATAGCAAATGCTTGGCATTTTTACTTTTCTAGAAATAAGGATCCTTGTTTTCCTGCTTAAACTTGTTTAAAAATAGACAATTTCCTCTACAAGGCAAGAATATACTATGCTAAGCCAATTTATTGTTGTTGTTTTGATGATGATGATGACGATGATGATGAGCGTGAAGCAGAAGGTCTCCAAATGAGCTAAATTGGGCCAAATACTATGATATTTTTTGTCGACGGAATTAGGTATGACAGTAGTCAAAAACTCAGAAAATGTTTCTCTCTTACTACTGTCATAACAGTATGTATACATATGAAAACAGCCATGCTCTTTAAATGTGTCTCTACTTACAGATAAAAAGAGAATCACAGAATCACAGAATCAGAAGGTTGGAAAAGACCATAGAGATCATCAAGTCCAACCTAAAGATCAAGTCCAACCTAAGAGTTGGACTACTGTTATGTTGGACTACAACCTACTGTTATGACTGATAGATACATAAATTGCAGATGGGGCAATAATTAAAAGCACCTCTGCTTTTGCACAACTGTTTTAATTTGTTGCTAACATTCAAGGAAGGTAGTAATGATAGATTGCTACCTTTTTGATTGCAGGGTGTCCAGTGTGTGCTTGTGACACACCTTCTTCAAGTGTTAAACTGCATTTGTCATATTTGTTACAAGCAGACCTTCATAGCTCCTGAAGTGTGTGAAATAATTCTATATAAGTGCTGCTTGTTGCTTTGCTGAAAAGAGTACATTTTTTTAGAAAACCAGAAATATAATCCTCTGATCTAAAAATAGCATCCTCAACCAAAATGTATGCATTGCAAAATGTTTTTGTTGGCAGAAACAGGCAAGCTGAGGCCATGGAAGGTGATTTGGTGCCAGACCCAATGTTAGAAATGACACGTTAGCAAAAGTGTTTTTGTTTTCTGAGCATTTTGGTTGTTCAGCCATAAGTTTCCGTGATAATGATGCTACCAATATACAACACTTTCTGTCAAGTCAGAAACTGAGAACTCTGACATGAGGATGCTGTATACTAAAACGTAATGATAATTCAAATTTATCTTTCATTCCCTAATAAAGCTATTTTAAAATTAATTATAAAATAAAATCTCTTAAGCTGAAAAAGCGATAAAGTGCTTTTGTATCAGTTTGAAAATGTGTTTCATTCTTTTTGTACTGAAATGTGTCCTCTGCTATGTAGAATGGCTTGCACCAAGATGGAGAAGGTATGATTGCAGTGTTTCAGCAAATTGGCAGTGCTGAAGAGCACAATATAGAAACTTTTTTAACAGATTCAGAATGACCTGCAGATAATTTAAATGAGGCAGCATGGTTTAGAATTCTTTTTTTTGCTATGAAGCAAAGTGTTGATTTCAAAACTTGGGTCCTCTTCTTCTGGACTTCAACTTTATTGACTTTATTTGGGCTATGCAGGGGATAAATTTGTCCCATTTCTGTGAGATACTCATCCTGAATTGCAAAATGCCTCCTGGGATCTGTAACAACCTTGTTTATATTTGAAACTGCAGTTACTCCTAGAAGATTAAGTCATTTTATCCTTGGTAGCAAGTGTTTATGCTGTCAATTAGAAGAATTTTTAACTAAAGGATCATTTTGTCTTCTGATTGCATAATTTCTTTTTCGTTATTCATTAGTGCAGATATTTACTTCCCATTTTTCTGTTTCAGTTGCCACATATGTCTGATGGAATAAAAATTGTCTAATATTTGCTTTCTGAAATACTGTATTTTTATTCCATTCTGCTGAAACACCAACACAGATGTTCTTTTCTCTCTAATTAGCATATGTTTATATTTCTGTTAAATTAAGTAACTGCAATAGTGCATGGATAAATAGCATACAGCAAGTGTTATTGGTAAACGGATTTGTCCTCTGAATGTTACCTTAGGCTGCAGTAATTGCAAAACACATGAGATTGTGTTCTGAATCCAGCTCAAGTTCAACTCAGTCTTTAAGTATGTTCAAAGGAAAGGTAGTTTTGATTCTTTCTAGTTAAATAGTTGACTCCTAGCTATGTGGTTGTCTAGAAGATCCAGACTGATCCTTGGTATTCAGGGGAAAGGATGGTGAGTTTATTGCCATTTTTGTAATTTCTTGTTTCTGAGGTACCAGTAACTCATTTCAGAGGTGGAGGGTTTTTTTCCAAAATGGGTTAACATTTTCCACCTTTTGTCCACTTGAAAAAGGCTACCAGGCATGTTCTTTTTTCCTATGGAGGATATTGGAATAAGTAAATTCAAGTGAATTTGGAATAAACATGCTTTTCTTGGCCTTACATTAATGCGTAGTACTTAAGGAATGAATTCATCCAAGCTTTTTTTTTACAATTTCTCAGGGGTGTAAAGAGCATTCTGAATATCTTTAGTCTCTTCCTTCCTTTATGTTATATTGTGACTTTTCAATGGAGTAGCCAAGACAAAGAGAAGTGGTAACTTATTATGAGGTAGGAATGTAGAGGGATGGAATCAAAAAGCTTTGACGTGAACTTTGCTCCAGCTGCTGTTGCCAGCCAAGGATTTTTATGTGGTACACCACAGCCTCTATGAAGGCACATGATGTACTCACTGAAGCAGTTCCTTCTAGAAATTGGGCAATGTTAACATGTTTATAATAGCTAAAATCTGGTGGGAATGCCTTTTGGCTTTTGAATATTGCATGCACCTTTTAAAAAATGTATGATGTTCTGAATTTGACATATACTTTAAATAAAAGCTGATGTGCAGAGAGTCTGGCAAGATGCACAAATAAAAGTGAAGAAAGGATGTGGTGTGGTCATGGCATAGCTCCCATTGACTTCACTGTTTTACTTCAGTGACTGTGCTATTTCCCTTCCTTCACAGTGGTCCTTCACCATGCTTGTGTCCTCTGAGGGTTGTCAGAAAAACACCTCTCAATACCCTTCATGATAACAACATAAATAGAAATATACAAAACTATAGTCCTCTTTCTATTGAAATGAGAAAGGAAGAAAAAGATCTAGCAGTGTTAGTTGGGGAAATATTATTTTCAGGCATAATTCTAAGAATCTATCATAACCATGAACGCCACATGCACCTTTGGTTAATGCACATGAAAGCCTTTTCTTTTTTTTTTTTTTTAAATTGCAGTAACCACATTGTTTGATATTAAGTGTGTTTTACATTGATCCAATATGTTCCTCTATTTCATCATCTTTGTCTTGCCACAGCTGGCTAGAGTCCCACTCTGCAGTGAAATAGGATATGCCGTCTGTTTGAGATTGGTACAGAAACTGTGTGCAGACATCTGCCCAGCCATCTTTAGCTCTATTAGGAAAGGAAGCTCCTTTCAGCATGAGTGTTTTGGGCTTGGCACTAGGTGTATTCCTGTTTATTCACCCATTTATGATTTTAAGTATCTGACTGCAAGTAGCAGGAAACATGTGTGAATAAAACTGTCTGTGTGCACCACTAGGGAATTCTTAGCCTGTTTCTGGTTACTTTTAATGCTTCTGATAAAATTTCTAAACTTGCGTACTAGAATGTAATGCGGGAGACCCAGGTTCGATTCCCACCACTGGTGCTGTTTAAGAGTTGGACTCAATGATCCTTGTGGGTCCTTCCAACTCAGAATATTCTGTGAACGTTCTGTGATTCTGTATTCCCCCCAAATGGGTATGTCCTCTAAGTTCTTGCAAGAATCTGTGAGCACAATTTCATCTCCCTCCAAAGCAGTAGAGAACTGTTTCCAGTGACACTTTTCAGAAACACCTGGTGAAAGATATTAAGCGCATTCTAGCTTCTTACTATGCCTGTGTGTAAAGCTGTAGATTCTTCTGAAGAATCAGATGGAAGGTTTGTGAGGAGGAGTGTGGCAGAGCACTGACTTGAGTTGGCTTTCGTTTCTGAACTCAAGTCTGCAGTAGAATCTAGGTAGTTCTATTTTTGTCTACTCTGTGGTATTTTTTTCTCTGCTTTCATGGTGAGAACTCTCCTTCTGTGGTTTCAACTATTACAGATATGTGCATGATTTTTCATTCCCATAGACGTATTCAGATGAGAGACTGTGGTCCCATTTTCAGAAGCTTGAGTAGTTTGCAATTCTGCAGCTGGCAGTTACCATTATTCAGCTAGAACTTACAGTCATAAATGTCATAACTTGCAGCTCTGAATGCTCCTGTTCTGTTTCAATGCCAAGTGAAACAGATTAGTGAATCTCAAGTTGGTTTAATCTAATCTTTTTAATCTTTCTGTGGGTTATATTTATCTTCTTAACACTGGTGTAAACTACTAGATGCATTCATGCAGTCAGAGAGAGAACCTCAGCAGAGGGACACTATCTCATGGGCTTGGCTACAATTGAACATTTCTTTCTACTACAGTAATCCCTTGCTGTTGTTCACCATTCATGTGTTCAATACATTGTGGGTTTTTTCCCCATCTTTACCATGTTTACTGTATTTACCATATTTAACGCTACTTTATGAATTTTGCTTATCACAGCATCTGTCTGGAACCAACCCCCCGTGATATTCAAGGGATTACTGTATTTCCTTCTCTTTATCCTTTGCAACCTTTGGCAATCTCACTGGTGTTCCAAGCTACCTTGTCTGCAGCCACATTCTTGCAGGAAGGATAAGAATTGCTGCATCTACACTGTCGTCTTGATCTGCATCTGCATTAGCATTTTAGACCTGATCAAGAATGTACTTTTGAAGGAAATCTCCTCACTGTAATTCGCTGCATGACTTGAATTCTCTTAGGATAAGACTGAAGTGGAGGATGTTCTTCAGCAGCACACTTAATTCATGCTCTTTGCTAATTCCTTCCATTAGACCAGGTTAGGCCTGGACTAAATACCAGCTCCTGATCTGTTTTTATAGACACACTTTCATGGCAACACCTGATTCACTTCATAAATCCACTGTCAGCATTTTGCTAATGCAGACATCCAGTAATAGGAAAGTTAGAGGTTAGTTCTATCTGTAACCAAATTCTAATTCCATGTGGGTCTTTTTTATTAGCTCCAATGAAATGGGATCAGCAAATATTACCAAGGCTGTGCCTGAATTCCATGTGACAGTTACAGGATGTTTCCCACAACCACCAAGAACTACATTCTCCTATTAAGTGCAGGACAACTTTCTAGCGTTGACATCCTTGCAATACCTTTGTGAAATAAAAATGCTGGAAAAACTCGTGTTAGTTAAAGGATGCATCAGCATGTATGACGTAACTCTAGGGACACAATCCTATTTCTGGTTACTTTTAATAAGACAGATACGTATTTTGCAAATACCTATAAAATAATATATGTATCATTACACTGTGTTCTGAAGTCTCTGAACTGGATTGAAGTTGTGTTTTCCTAAAAAGGAATATAGGTAATATTTTAACAGCTTTAGCAAATTACAGTTTCTTTGTTTGGAACTCTTAAATATGTTGATCTGTATTATGTCTTAATATGATATTTGTTTACTGCAGGGTGTTGGGAAAAACAAAGTTGTTGACAGATTCCTTCACCTTCTAAACAGGCCCAGAGAGTATTTGCAGCTGCATAGGTAAGAATGTGTTAGATTTTCATATTTTGTATTTTTGGTCTAATTTCACATGTTTTAAAACTCATGTTTCTGAAGTTTAATGTGCTCTTGCTGTTTGAACAAAGACCCTATGTGCCTAAGTGGTACGAAGACCACAGCCCTGTGTCTGGCAGAGGCAATAAGCTGACACATTGAGGAGCAGGGACAAGAATATACGTAATGCAGTCACATTCTTTAGTGTGAGAGTAAGCACAAGTCATAGCATACTGATGTTTCCTCCTGTGTGAGGGGTAAACTGGCCTCCCCAAAAGGAAAACCCCCCTTTTACCTATAAAAGCTGCCTTCACCTCTTACGAGGGTGTGTGGGAGTTAAGAAGGCTTAGATCAGCCCTGATCCAGGCAAGGGTGATATCGGGTGACAAACTGTTGCCTAAATTCAGGGAGAGAAGAAAAAAATTCCAAACAAGGTTAATACAGGTGAGGAGAAAGGGAAGCTCTTTAATGAGAGGCTGCCAGGTCCAAAAGAGAGAGAAAAAAATTATCCGATTACATTTACAATCTACAAAAACTATGCCCTTTAGAATATCCAACCAGAGTCCATCTAACCCTTGTGTACCCCAAATATCCAACCAAATTTCTCCTAATGCCTAAACCCAGCCCTCAATCCGCCCCCCTGAGCTTCTCCCCCTGAGCCAGGTGCACTGGCCTTCTATTTTTTCTTGCTACTCTTATTATCTTCAAAAGGAATGCAAACATATCTTCACAATTCATGAGAAAGGCCTAATAGAAACTCTTCTAAGCGAAGCTACATAGCCAAACTAAAAATCCCAGAAAATACGAGGCGAAACCTTAAGGCATCAAACTTGGTTCAAGAAATGAGTAATACAGTTATACCTCCTCCATTGCGCGGAAAGGGACNGCTACGGCCCCACTTTCCTGCGGCACTCCCCTTCCCCGTCTGTAGCCATGGAAACAGTAACACGCGCCCGCGGGGGGGTCAGAGTAATGGGACAGCGTGATTCCAGGCCCTCCCTATGGAGTCGGACCAGCGCCGCCTACGGGGAGCTCCGGCACCGCTCCCCCAGTAGAGCAGATGCATTGCGCATAGGCGAGCCAGAAAATTTCGCAAATGGTGGAATCAAAACTGCTATAAATTCACATCACAAATGGGCGAGGTCGTGAAGGAGAAGTCGCGATACAGAGAGGATTCACTGTATATTCTGCTGTCATTTCTGGAGAAACTTTCCTAAGCATGAGGTGCGGTGTGAGGGAAAAATTTAAAGGTGCTTGTTTGAATATACATATCACTCATCAGACAAGAAACATTTTACATGGTAAAGGCTTTTTGGCTTTTTCCTTTGGCATTTATGCTAAGCATGTTTCTTTCTCACCCATAAACATTTGGTTTAGAAAATCACATCACAAGTTAAAAAATGGACTTCAAAGACAATAAACCAATTGAAAACAATTCAAAAGCTGCTCTAATAGCACACTATCTACCGGCTTTTTGTGACATGATTTTGAAATTAATGAATTGAAATAAAGACTAAATATGTCTAGAAGACTCATTTTCAATTGAATTGCATCCTATTTCAGCTTTGTTCCTAATCTTTACCTCTCTATCTTCAACTTCCTAGCTTCATCACCCTGTCTCTTTCCATTATCACTGTTTTTTAAATAGTGCTAATGAAAGTTGATCTTTGGTATTTTACCTTTTAAGAACACAGTCTCTGTAACACTTTCACTCCCAGTTTCTCATCCATCTTTTTACCTTCAGATGTCGTGTACTTGTATTCCTTATACTTGGATAGCTCTATCTCACTACTTTTCTGCTGCTGTTTTTCTTAATACCCTCTTCTATATATCTGTCACTGTTTTTTGGGGTTTTTTTTTAATTTATTAGTTGCAGCATGCTAGCTGATGTATCACTGGAAAAAAAATGCTTTTATTGTCTTGTCAATGCAACATTCTATAATCCCTGTAAAGTACTGCTTATGATTACAGGGTTTTTGAGATAGATTGAAGGAGAAAATTATGAGCAGTCCTATGCAGATGTACAAAAATAATTCCTGGATATTCAAAAAAATCAAGAATTTCTATTTTCTGGGTATCGTTTTGAAATTTTTTGTGAAGAACTCAGTCTGTATAATATTTTGGTTATCTTTACAGGGTGTTTAAACAAGGATTACAATATCGTTAGAGCGCAGTTCTGGACTGATAAACAAAATAAGAACAAATTTACTAAAAAACTCCGAACAGTTTACTAGTAAGCTGTTACATGCTCTGTGGGGAAAAATTGAGTCAGTAGCTTATGGCCTAGGTGTATTTTCTTAGAAAATATGCTGAAATGTGTACTTCCATATTTGATAGCCCTGTGTGTTTTTGCAGATTTCTTAGCTAGCTACCATCAGTACCTTTAAGCATATCAAGGAGAGTATAGTAAGGGTGGAGGGAGGCAGCTGTGCCAGGTCCCCCTGCTGCCACACCTGCCCCGCTCCACTCCACTCAGAGGGAGGTGGCCGCATCAGGTGCCTCCCGGCACCATGCCAGCCCCACTCTGAGCGAGGAGGCTTTGTGCAGTTATGAAAGATGTACACGCTATCAGGTTAGATATGGTGTCCAAGACTTTCTCAGGGTAAACGTCTACCCTGAGTATGGAGAGACCAGGTCTACCCACCCAGAGAGACAACGGGACAGCAGCGCGGGCACCTCCCAGCACCAGTGTCCCCAGCCAAGTGGAAAAGGGTTTTTTCCCGGTGTGAAGTGTCTGGGGGTGCTTGGAAGTGCTGACACAAACACCGACACACAACATGGCAGTGCTGAAACAGTGCCTGCGCACCAGGGGGCGGTGTGAGGGTGCAGGGCAAATTTGCCTATTAATGAGTTGCCATTCTACGCGGTCGGAGGGCTGCACGGGGGGGCACCAAGACCTGTGGTACTGTGCTATTTGAGAGCTGACTGTATTTCTAAATATAATACTTTTAATGATGCCTATATACCCGATCTTGAGAGATTGAACATTCCAAGTATGTGTTGTAGTTGATTACCTTGTAAGGGAAAGGAATAATTTTAGTGCTTTATTCATGAAAAATGTGGAGGTGATGCAGTGCAAGATGAAGGTGGACATTCTCTGCCTTTTCAGAAATGTATCTGACAAGTGGCACTTCATAAGTCCTTGGAATTTGGGTTACAGACTCTCCAGATCCACTTCAACTAATCTCTTTGAAAATGAGCGTACACTTTTCAGCTGTGTACCCTGGGCCTCTGAGTTTCTAGTTAGGTGGTGAATCTGTCAGAAAATGGCAGACATCATGAGTTCCTGAATTTTCCCATATCAACTGTCACTTCATACAGTCAGCTATACAATGAGCAGTAGGCATGTGTGTATAGTAATACCAATATGGAATAGGTGTTGGAACTGAATAATATCTGTTGTAGAACAGAGACATGTTGTTTTGGGTTTGCTGTGGCTGGGTTTCTGGTAGTGGGGGGCCTATGGCGGGAGGCTTTTCTTCAAGAAGTTGCTGGAAGTCTCCCTCATAGCTGGCAGAGCTAATGCCAGCCAGCTCCTGGCTGGACCCGCCGCTGGCCAAGGCCGGGCCAATCAGGAGAGATAATTCCTCTGTGATAACATATTTAAGAAGAAGGAAAAAAAAGTAACAGGAAGAAGACATGGCTGCCAGAGATGAGGTGTGAGAAGTTGTAACAGCAAATGCAGGCACCAAGCCCAGATCCAAAGGAGAGGGAGGAGGTGCTCCAGGCATCTCCCTGCAGCCCGTGGTGATGACCATGGTGAAGCAGGCTGTCCCTCTGCAACCCATGGAATGGAGAAAACACAGGGAGGCAGAAGATCCACCTGTAGCCTGTGGAGTGGGAAGCCCATGCTGGAGCAGGTGGAAGTGGGAGTGAGGCTGCAGCTCATTGGAGCCCATATTGGAGCAGAGTCCTGGGAGAGACATGTGGCCTGTGGAGAGGGGAGTCCATGCTGGAGGCTGAACTCTACCTGGTAGGATCTGTGTGCTTTGAGATGGGACCACGCTGGAACAGTCAGTGCTCAAGGACTGCACCCTGTGGAGTGACCCACGGGTGGAGTGACCTTATAGAAGGATACCTCACCCCTTTTGACTAAAACCAGGAACATAAGAAAACTAAAAATATGATTAAATCTGTCTTGATTTTGTTTGATGGTTTGATTCAGGTGAGGTTTAGGCTTAGGTTAGTTTAGGTTAGTTTGAGGCTCTTTTTGCTGTCTTGATGAAAGCATAAGGAATTCTGCTGCTGCTGATCTAACACTACATACTCGTATTCAATGATATCACAGTATCACAGAATACTATGAGTTGGAAGGGACCCACAAGGATCATCTAGTCCAACTCACCACCTAACGCTGGTACAGAGACTGGACGCACACCCCAGAGTGGTGAACATAAGCCTAGTTTCCTCACAAGCTCACAGGCCACTCCAAGCCAGAAGGGACCCACAGGACCATCCAGCCCAACACCCCCACAGCTAGACCATGTCACTAATCTCCTCATCGAGTCTTCTCTTAAACATCTCCAGGGAGGGTGACTCCACCACCTCCCTGGTCAGTCCATTCCAATGAGCGATCACTCTCTCTGTGAACAACCTCTTCCTAACATTCAATCTAAACCTCCCCTGGCATAGCTTAAGGCCGTGTCCTCTCGTTCTGGTGTCATCAGCCTGAGAGAAGAGACCCACACCCACCTGGCCGCAACCTCCCCTCAGGTAGTTGTAAACAGCAATGAGGTCACCTCTGAGTCTCCTCCAGGATGAACAACCCCAGTTCCCGTAGCCGCTCCCCATAGGGCTTGTTCTCCAGCCCTTTCACCATCCTTGTCACCCTTCTCTGGACCCTCTCAAGCAGCTCAACATCCCTCTTAAACTGGGGAGACCAGAACTGGACACAGGACTCAAGATGTGTTCTGACCAGCGCCGAGTACAGGGGAAGGACAACCTCCCTANCAGAGTATTTGTCTTAGGCAATGAGCTATTACCAGGAGTAATTTTAAAATCTCACATTTTATGTCTTATACTTCGAGATGATTCAAGGAGATAAACGACAGAAAAAATAATGTGTTTTTCCTTAAAATTCCCTCTGACATCTGTATTTACTTGCACTGCAACTGATTCACGTGGGAAGAGTCAGCATGACCTTAAGGTTTCGATTGCTTATGGAGGTTATAAATCCTTTTCCCTAACCTTTCTTATGACACCTCACTGATAAATTTTCTTGAAATTTGTAAGTCTTATAAATAATTTTGGTACCATGAAAAAGAAAATGGAAGGAAGAAATGGAAGGAAGCTGTGATTAAATTCAATAATAACAGAAATTAAGAAAAGTGTTTGCTTAAAAACTGCTAAAGAAGTTGCTGCGTCCTCTTAGGTACTTCCTAATATTAGGAGCTGATCAGGAGTTGACCAGCTCTCTCATTGCTTTAATTGTGGGGTTATAGAACTCTTTCTGACACAGGTGATTTGGCATAGACTCAGCACAGCCTCCCTGTAGGACTGCATTTATGAAGCATTTTGCTGCTTTTCTGTGTAAGGAGGAACTTTCATCTGCCAGGATTTCCCTGTCATTCCTTTTCCACAAGAGTAAGTTTCAGCAGAGAAATCCTAAATTTTGTTTACCTTCCTTGAATGGTTGTCTCCATTTTTTCCACCCAGGACACTGTCTATATGTTGCCGATTAAACTACAGCTTTCCTTTGTACAATATTAAACTTTTAAGGGTTTAGTGCTTTCACCTTGAGCATGCATTCGTCATGCCACTAGAAAGGTGAAAATCTATGAGACCTGTGCAGCCACAAGGCAACAAAAGGTCTTTATAGAAATTCAACATGTACTGGTTCTACAGTCAGTAATAAACCTTCATCTAGTATCCAACCTAAACCTACCCTGAGATTCAGGCCATTCGCTTGGGTTCTGTCACTGGTCATCACAGAGATCAGTAGCTGCCCCTCTGCTTCCCCTCATGAGATTATCTTCTTTTATTATTCTTTACTATTAATCTTTATTTATCTTACTATTAATCTTTCATTATTATTATTGTTCTTTATTATATCTTGCTTTTTAATTTTCTTGTGATAATATCTCGTTTTAAGTTCTAAAGTCCCCTGAATGAGTAAAAAAGAAAGAAAGATAGAAAGAAGAAAAAAAAGTAAAACGTCAGAGAAGACTTGGTCAAAAACACGTGCCCCACTAAGACTATAAAATCCTTCTTGGCACTGATGAGAGCAATAGATAAATATAAAACTGTAAGCTTCCAGCTCTCCTGCATAAAAATGTCAGAAGAAAGTATCATGGACTTTAAACTATTGTCTCCTTTGATGTGACCAAACTAAAAAAATATTAATTTTACTTCTCTTATCATCAAATTAGTAGCTAATTGCATACAAAGCATGATTTTGCTAGAGTAAAATGTTCTTTATTTGGAGTTTAAATATTTAAGTGTGTTTGGAATTAAGTCATACTCTCAAGCTGGTTTTTGTATTTCAATTAAAATTACTTCTCCTCCTTGCAGTTACTATTTTTTGGTAGACTCTATTACAGAGCTACGGCATTTATTCTTTTGTTTCAAATGAAAGCTTGATTTATTCTTCCAGTTTGGGGATTTGGGACTTTTTTGTTTTGTTTTGTTTGGGATTTTTGGGGGCTTGTGGGATCTTTTTTGGTTGGTTTTGGGGTGTTTTTTACGTTTTGGGGTTTTGTTGTGGGATTTGGGGTGGGGTTTTTTTGATTGTGAAGAGACTTCTGATAAGAAATGTCTTAAAACCTTAGATTCTGTGAAGTTCAGTTACTCAATTTTTATGGTGGTTTCTGGTGGTATGAATGAGCTGCTAGGTCTTACATGCTAAAGGTGTGTGGATTAATATATATCTGTCACGTTTTTGGAGTCATGTGGTCTGATCTTAAGCTTTCATCAAAATACATTGCTAGGCTTTAACAGAAGAGCATAAAAAATCGAAAAAATATTTATGTATAATTTAATTCTGAAATACCAATTTAGGCAACTAAAAGGACCTGGAAAAGTACTATGCCACCTCTGTTCTGCTGGGGTTGAGCAAATGAGACCAGAAACCCACTGAAATTGTCATCTGCCATCATGAGTTATGCTTCTAATTGCTCTAAGAAAATTCCCTTTAATACAGTGGTGAGTGTCCCAGTCCTCTCATGTGGGAGACCAGGGGTTCGATTCCCGCCAGGGAGACAGTGGTGCTGTCTAAGAGTTGGATTTGATGATCCTTGTGAGTCCCTTCCAACTCAGAATATTCCGTGATTCTGTAATAGCAAACAAAAGCCTCTCTGCCTTGATAGTCCCTTTACAAAAATTTAGTTGCAGGAAAAACATCTATGTTCCAAGCAATACATTTGCTATGTTCAGGAAGCCACAACATTAATTTTTACTTGTCAGTACCTTTTCTTTGGTATATGTTACACTCTTCGATTTTTTGAGATACAGTACATCCCCACTGCATTGCGACCTCTCCATTAGGACCCCACGCATTTGCGAGGAAAATTTCTCGCAGTTCAGTTTTAGGGACCTGCGAGGTTTCCTCACTGATGCATGTGCAGTGCCTCTGCTTCGCTGAGGGGCGGTGCCAGTGCTCCCTGTGGGCAAGGCAGGGCCAGCCCCCTGGGGAGGGCATGCAGGGAGGGCGCGCGGGGAGGTCCCACGGCTCCTCCAGCTCGCAATGGCATTTAGAGCCCTGCGGCACTGTGTGCTGGTCCCTTACCCAGTCCTGTGTGTCTCCTGTGTGCTCCGCTGAGACCCAGCACAGCACTGCCACAAGACGTGCCACTCCTTGTTTCTGAAAGCCCAGTCAAAACCTGAGCAGCGCTGCCTCTACCAAGACCAGTGGATGTTAAAGGGAAAGAAACTCCGATACCAACACCCGCCCCCCCGCCATAAGTGGCACAGGGTGTCGCAGTGTTGCAAAGTTAAGGTTTTTCCAGACTCCAAGAATGCTGACTAGAGCTCGGGGACACCCCTTCCCCACTGCGGAGGCAGGGTGAGCACCCACGGGCCGGCGCGGGGCTGGGATGAAGCGAGCATGAGCACTGGGGCCGGGAGTGGGGCTGAGGGTGGGAGCAGCAGCGCAGGGTTTGGGTTGTGAGCACACACGGTCGCAGCAGCTGCTCAGAAACAGTTCCCTTTGCTCTCCTGTGCTGAGAGAGATCGTGGGAAGGAGCGAAGGATTGTCCGCATCGCTCTGGAGTGCCGGAGGGGTGCAACAATGGGCATGGCCTGCATGCATATTAATGACCTGTGCGTCTTTGCAAGTTTGACATTTTGCGATGACCCATTCCTCGCAAATGACAGGGTATAACTGTATTTGAAAGCTGTCAGGACATGGTCCTGAGAACTATGCCTCTAGGTGGCTGTGCTTTAGCAGGGGAATTGGACTAGATGATCTCCAGAGGTTCCTTCCAACTTCAACCACTCTGATTCTGTGATTTAGCAACAATTTCTGTGAGGCGGCAGCTGGATGACCCTAGATATCTCTTATTCTAGGCATGTTGTAGTAACGTGTCTTTGCAAAATCAAAATTGTTCAGCAGTAAAAACAAAAAAAAAGTTAAAATGAGTTTATCATGTCTTTGAAAAATTATATGTGTAATCCAGCAGTGGTCGTTACATGTAGGGAGTCCATTTGCATTGTCCGTAGGTAATGCTCAAATGTGTCAGTATGGAATAGTAGTTAAGGGTATTAAGAAACAGCTTCAGACTCAACATTGTTTTCAGAATAAAAATAAGTAAAATAGTTTGTGCGTTGAGATTATTTGCTAACTTCTACATCAGTTATGTATTGTTATTATCTGAGTGTATATAAAGTGCAGTTGTTAATCAGAAGTTTCTGAAATATATTTTCTGGCTTCATGCTGTGTGGGGCACAGATTAGCTGTAGGAAAATACAAAATTTGGAGCCCGCCATCTTCTCTGCAGACAGTTCATCACAACAATTGAAAATGTCCAGGAATGAAAAGTACTGATCCTTTTCCATTGAGATGGGAAATTCATTACTCTTATCTAGTAGAAAAACTGGATCCCTCCCCTGATCTACTACAGATGTGGCCACTGAAGTCATGATGAGTGAAACTAGTCAACTTCAACTCTAGTGTTTTCAGTATGTAAGTCTGGATAACAACCTTGCCATTGTTTAAAGAAATAGAAGCTTTTGATAAGTAGACTGCTGTGTAATCTACATCAGTAATTTTTTGATGGCTATGAATGAATTTTCTGTACCTGAAGCCTCAGTGAATCTGCAGAAGACATGAAGTGATTACTTGTGTTCCAGTGTTCTCTTTCTGTATATCAAGAAAGTAATCTTTTACAAAATCAGCTTATTGCCAAAAAATATAAAACAAATCTTCATAAAGACAAAAAGAGCCAATGTTTTTTAGTGTATGAGGGTTGTTCCCTGTAAGGTAAAAAAAATTAAAAACTGCTTGAAAATACGTTTTGATGCCTTTTCATGAAAATAGAGAATGTAGGAATGTTTTCTTCTTTAATTTTTTAATAAAACAGGATTTCCCCCTAAATTAGGCATGTTAAGTCTTAGTTCTCTGTGTGATATCTTTTCTTACACGTTGAGATAACTTCTTTTTCACTTTTTTTAAGCATTGACATATATGTTAAAGTAGTTTGGCTTTGTTGTAAATTTGATGTTTCACACTGTCAATGAAACGGAACTGCTATGGAAATTCTGATATCTTACTAGTATTTTAAAAGATATTACAGAAGATTATTCTGTGTGTCCTAATATTGCATTTCCTTTCAAAGAATATGCCTATGATAGGGCATCTTCCTGCCAAAGTTACTATGTTTATTCTGGTGACTGATGACTGGAAAGTGTGATAGAAGGTTCATTTTAGAAATCCACTACATTTTGTGTTTTGCCTTTTCTAAATATCTAATAAATTACAGTAATCTGATTATCTTTTTTTTAAAAAAAATTACCTCGGTTTGCATATGTTATCTTTTTCAAAATAAATAAAATTTTGCTGTGATCTTTAACAATCAAATTAATAGGAGGTTTGGGGTTGGTAAATGAGCTTATGGTGTCCCTACAAGCAATACTTACTGCAAACTGTCCATTAATCTTTAGATGTTAATTTTCTTTCCTTCTTTTTCAGCACACATAATCGCTATAAAATCCAATTACCTGATTCCCCTATTGAGATAATTTAAAACTACCCTTTCAGCTTTATTGACTTCAGATTTTTAAAATTCTAATTAAAAAGGTTATTTCAGAAGGAATAGCTTTCTTTGCCCAAAACACAGATGGATACTATAATTACAGTGTACTTGTTCTCCGAATTGCAATTTATTATCTTCTCTTGAAAGAATATAGAACTACATGAATTTAAATGCTGATATAGCTCTATAGGTCTGTTTTTAAAAATAAAAAATACAGAAAAGCTATGTCACTGGTGGAGCTTTGAAAGAAATGCTCTGTAGCTGCACTGGTTTATTTGAGGAATCCATTGAATACAGCAAAGGAGGGGGGGATGTATGTGTTGTGGTTTTCTTTTGTTAGCAGACACAAACCAAAAGGCTAGGTAATTTTTCCTCAGGATTTTGAGTTACGAATACCTAGAATGTTTTCTTCTAATGTTGTAGCTTTTAGCATGTGGGTTTTAATTTATGTAGCTCAAGTTTGGAAATAAATAGTAATATGACCTATTTTTGTTATGAAGATTTATGTTGTGGAGCACTGAGTCTATTGACTAGCTTACAATAGTTGCCTTTATAGTTTTCTCCTTTTTCTTCAATGCATTTTCAGTCAATATAGACCTGCAATGCAAAGCTTCCAAGATTTCATGCCAGCTAATGGTCTCTGTTTATAGCGTTAGTTTTTCATAAGCTGACTGACTAGCTGTGCTATTGTCAGATTCCAGGTGCTAGAGAGCTACTTCATTGTCTTTTTGTAGGAATTGAATTCAGCTTCAATATCCTGCTGCATGGCTGTTACACAGAAATAGCTCATTGTTTCATTTTCTTCTATTGCCAAAGTAACAGTTTCTCACTGTTTACTCCATGTATTCTTACACACAATAAGGGGAGCTGTAGGGTGTCATGTTTCTTCATTTATGGATTTTACAATTAGGGTGAGTGAATTTCTTATGTTGATATAATAAATTAAGTGTAAATGTTGCGTCTTGTTTTGGCAGATGGATCACATATAAGTGATTGTGTAACTTTAGATTTAAGCATATAGCATAAATTAAACATGTAATTCCCTTTGGCCTTTCTTCTGTCACTTGCAGTTGTACTGATTAATGAGTGCCTTTATACTCCAAATAATTTCTTGAATTTTAAACAAATATATATCCTGCTGAGTAGTTAAAACGGCCTGGCAGGGAAAAAAATACGGATTTAATGATCAGTGCATACAGATAAGTCCAAAAGGCTTTACAGGATCACTTTTAACAGAGAAATGGGACAGCTGGTTGGCTTTTCAAACATTTCAGAATTTCCTAAACATAGCAGTCCGATCATGCACTGCAATGGCTGCATCATAGATTGGCTTAAAAAACTAATTTATAAATGTCAAAATCATGCAGATTGATTTTTTGTGTTAAGATTGCCTACTCTTCATCAGAATAATCCATTAGTGGATTAGCTAACCAATTAAGAGCTTCAAATGGCCCTTGGCCTAATTATTTTTCAAATACTGTTTAAAATTAGGTCACACCAGATGGGTATATTCATGTCTAATTGACATGTAATTGAGGAGAGATACATATCTACGTACATGAGTATTTAGATAATAGCTACTTCCCAGAAATTAAGAACAACAATTATGAGAGTATATGTTTTGCATCTCTAAATTTTCCTTTCAACTACCATAAAGTTTTATTTGTTGAATAAGAGGAAGGCTAATCCTAAATTTGGTTTATGTAAGCTTGTTGTCGTGTGTGCCAACCCTTAAAACACAGAGTTGCCTTCCACAGATAATCTCTTATCCTTTCAGTCTCAGTGTAGGTACATACAGAAGCCAGGACTGTATTCTCCAGCACTTGTCAGGATGGAGTAATTCCAGTGAATGTGAGCGTTTGTGGCTCTGAGTGTTAGCTGAGGCCCTGACACTGTGTCCTGTATTTGGGTGTAAGCCTTCTCAGGGACTCAAATCTTACAATCAAGCATTGGAATACCTTTTCTTAAGTTAGACCCTTAGACTGATGGTTGAGGTCTCTCCTGTCATATCTCATAGTTCTTCCCTGGAAAGATGGCATTGCTCAGAAAGAAACAGTAATAGTCACAGTAATATGTTTGAGTAAGTAAGCTGCCTTTGGGGTAATTAATGAAGTAGTAGCAAAAAAAGAAATAAAAGACAGTGATGTGAGCTAATCAACAAAAAAAAATTAAATGAATTTTCAGAAGTCCTGCTGTGAATTGAGTGTTACTGTCAGAGGAGTTGCTGCATTTTAGTAATAGTAAATATTTTTGTTGCTGTAGGGGTTTGGAGGTTTTTTTTACTAAGCACTTGTGAGGATGGCTTCCTTAGTAAAAATAAATATACATTCTCAGGAAAAGAATTTGTGATCTTTCCATATTTTTCTTTTACAATTGGTTGAAGGCAGAATTGATTCAGTTGAGTAAGATGACAGTATGTCAGACAGCTTTTCTTGCTTGCTTCTACATTTCTAAAGTCTGACTTCTTTGTGTCAGAACTGTTTTCATCTTGCGTGCTAAATATGATGAAATTAGGAGGTTTTGATATTCATGTCTTTGTTGGAGCTTAGTTAATATTAAGGTGCTAATATTTCTAAGAGAACATGAATTACAGCTTTTAGTTTCTTTCTGATGGGAATTTTGAGTGCCAGACAGTTTACATTTAGGAAACTCTGCCTGTGATGTTGTTCAAAAATATTTCACACTTAGNTCTGGTTGTGTTACGCCGAGGTGGGCAGCGAGCGCCAGAGCGAGGGGTGAGCACCGGACACTGCTGAGCGCCAAGCCGCGGGGCTGGCGCCGTTGCCCTCGCCATGCCCCTCGCCGCGCCCCTTGCCGTGGGGCCGGCGCCAAGTACCGGCCGAGCAGCAGACGCTGCCCCTGACACACAATGGCGCACACACAATGGCAGCNCACAAAGAAACAGTAATAGTCACAGTAATATGTTTGAGTAAGTAAGCTGCCTTTGGGGTAATTAATGAAGTAGTAGCAAAAAAAGAAATAAAAGACAGTGATGTGAGCTAATCAACAAAAAAAAATTAAATGAATTTTCAGAAGTCCTGCTGTGAATTGAGTGTTACTGTCAGAGGAGTTGCTGCATTTTAGTAATAGTAAATATTTTTGTTGCTGTAGGGGTTTGGAGTTTTTTTTTTACTAAGCACTTGTGAGGATGGCTTCCTTAGTAAAAATAAATATACATTCTCAGGAAAAGAATTTGTGATCTTTCCATATTTTTCTTTTACAATTGGTTGAAGGCAGAATTGATTCAGTTGAGTAAGATGACAGTATGTCAGACAGCTTTTCTTGCTTGCTTCTACATTTCTAAAGTCTGACTTCTTTGTGTCAGAACTGTTTTCATCTTGCGTGCTAAATATGATGAAATTAGGAGGTTTTGATATTCATGTCTTTGTTGGAGCTTAGTTAATATTAAGGTGCTAATATTTCTAAGAGAACATGAATTACAGCTTTTAGTTTCTTTCTGATGGGAATTTTGAGTGCCAGACAGTTTACATTTAGGAAACTCTGCCTGTGATGTTGTTCAAAAATATTTCACACTTAGCATATTTTTGTTTTTCTGTATTTCAGTCTCTTCACGTAATTCATTACGAAGTGAAAATTTAAGTAAAAACCCTAAGGAGACAAATTATTTTTAGCCGTTCTTTAC
This sequence comes from Pitta sordida, assembly GCA_013390025.1. Lineage (NCBI taxonomy): Eukaryota > Metazoa > Chordata > Aves > Passeriformes > Pittidae > Pitta > Pitta sordida. The sequence goes on from WEKX01024490.1 coordinate 129,712, forward strand.
TGTGTTTGGGTCATGTTAGGTTTCTGAAGAAAAGAAATTAATGGTATTTAATTGTATGTCTTATGATTCTGAAATGAAAATAACACTAATTTATAATAACCCTGGCAAAATAATACTTATACAGTGAACCCCTGTTACTCGCGAGTTGTTGGGTCTGGTCCGCCTCCCGCGAGTAGTGAAATCTGCAAAGATAGTGAACCCACTACGTAGTTGAGTACGCCACGCCCGTAGCCACGCCCTCTCCCCTTAAAAGGTCTGGAGGAT
>WEKX01024490.1:139870-162927 GCA_013390025.1 Pitta sordida
TCAAGTTTATAGATTGTATGATTGGGATCAATATAATGCAAATATATGGAAAGACTATCTTGCCAAATGTCTTACCATACTTCAGGACAGACAGGGAGGAAATCCAATATTCCCCCTAGAACTCTTAACTGGGTTTGCATTAGAGCCTTCCTGCATTTCAAGATTTCCCTGCATCCTATGGGGTTTTAAAGGGGTTCACAAATTGGTCCCATTCAACCAGTTATGTTTTCTTTAAACCTTTTTCTCTTCTTTTTTTTTCTTTTTTGTTTTTCTGCATTCATTTGACTTGTGTTTCTTCTTGAAGTTAACTTCTCCCTCATGATCAGCTTGATTGAAATGACAGGAGAGATCTGCATGTTTCCAGAAACCTTGATGTTCTTCATAGCTTCTACTTCACATTTTTCAGGGTAGTTTTTGCTTTGTTTAGTTTTAACAAGCTGGTACTCAGCATTCTTTTGAACCATTGGTTTTCAGTATTAAACTTAAGGGGGCTATTTTGATGCTCTCTCTTTATAAATCACCTAACTTCTTGCTTTTTTTCTTCCTAGGGGACATTTTTAGTTGCCATGCTGTTGATAATCCCAAACCACAGTCTGAACTGTCTATGCTTAGACAATATGGCCCTGATGTTCCGGAACCGATTCTTCAGAAACTGGTAGCTGCTTTTGGAGAGCTCAGGAGCTTAGCTGACCAAGGAATTATTAACTATCCCTATTCAACTAGAGAAGTTGTGAATATTGTAAAACATTTACAGGTACAGTTCATGATAACTAAATTTTTAATGCTTGAAGGTTTTAGAAAAAGATGCCATTATTGCTCATGCATTTTTATTTAATTCTTATGGAAAGTTTTACATTTTGAAGAAAGGATCATATTCAGGTGTTCAGGTAATCTGAGGGTGAGGATCACAGATACACAAGTGGATATTTTTCTTCATGTTTATTTATATATATATTAATATAGATTCTACTGTGTGAGAAAACATCACATTCGTACTGTGAATACAATGTGCAATGTTCATACTGGCCCTCATTAAAACATTGCATATTCAACATACAATACTTCCAGGACAGTGCAGCTGTTCACTTTATGCTGCTCTAAAATATGTGGGTTTAATCGTTTCCTGTAAAAAAACCCGAGTTCCTGCTGCATAACAGTGGTACATCACTGGTGGACATTTTCTAAGGAAAATGTTAAATGGATAGCAACTTAGCAAGGAGGTACACAGGCCCATGATTACCTCCTACACACATTTAACTCGTGAATTTAATTCTGATCTGGGTTTTTTGTAACTATTACAGTAAAGTCTGACTTCTATCTTTATAAACTGAGGGATGTTTTTTGTCTGAAGTATGTGCACTATAAAGTATCTTAATGCTCTTTGAAATAACAATGCTTTTATTTTGTTGTATGGTTATGTTTATAATCGTAAAATTGGCAATCTGTTAATTTATAGGCTGTTTCTTGAATTATGGAATCCTAGATTTAAAAAACAAAATTAGTGGAAATTAATGTAATTAATACAATTAGAATGTAATTTCTTACAAATTTTGACCTACTGTTCCTGTGTTTAACACTTCATAGTGTAGCAGGGTTACACAATATTTTCGTGCCTGTGCTTATGTACATAGTCACAAACATACACCCATAAACTCAGATAGTATTTATATCCTGCAGGTTGGAGTTACTACTTTTAAAATTCTTCATCTAGATTTCTGGGGAGGATAGATTTTTGTGCTCTGTGGTCTCTAGAGTGCAAGGAAGTCTCAAAGAAAATTTGTGCTACTATGATATCAATAATAGTAGAAAGAAATAATGCTTCATAATTTTGTACCAAGGGTTAACAAGATTCAGACCTAAAAGCTGAGGAATCCATCCAAATAAACACATCAGCCAAGTAATCTTTTGGGATCCATTACCAACTGGTAGGGGTTTTTTACCAAGCTAGATAGAATGTGTACATGCAGATCTCTAAAAAGAATTACATTTAAAATGACAGTGGAAAAATTACAGACGTGTTGCTGTGCTTCTGAAAAGCTAATGTTTTAGGAGTTTTGTTAAATGAACTCTTTCTTGTCTTCATACTTTTTTGCTGTTCCTACCCATCTTGGGTTCTTCATCATCTATCTCCAAGTAATCTGAAGTTGTGCTGTCTTCTGACTGGTGCAAAAACTTGGTTCCTTTTACTTGAGTGTGAACAACATTTTTGCAGACTGAAAGAGCTGCTTTCCTAATTGTCTTAAGGACACTTCCTCTCTCCTTCAGTCTCCTTCACTTAATCAATTAGTGCAGTCACTGCAATGTGGACACTGGGCACAGATCAACAGGGAAGTTTCCCATCCACTAATCTTTCACCTCTTTCAAAGTGAGAATATCCAAATAAATCTCTAACAAGCAGTTTTGATTTCTTCTGTAACGTTTGTTTTCAAGATCCCAGTCTCTTGGAAAAGATGCAACATTTTGTTTACTGTAACTTGTTTTCGATCTGAATAATAAAAGACTGAGAGTAGCCAAAGGTAAACAATGAATATAAATATAATGGTTATTCCAAAGTAAGAAACTTTTTGTTTTTCAGGTAGAGAAGAAAGGAGGAAAATGACCCAATAAAATTGCTGGTCCTTAGAAAGGAAGGAGGGAAGTTAGTAATTGTTAAACAATTTCCCTTACAGCAGTTCCACAGCCCTACTCTCTTTGTGCTGTTGTGTTGATTTCTTTCACACAAGTTTGGAAATTTTTGCTTCTAAAAAAAAGATTGGTGTTTTGGAGAAAAAAAATTGCTTTTGATTACTTCTATTTGGGAGCACATCTGAGGATCCAGACTAGACACATAAAAATATTCTGATCACTGTGACATCAGCATATTATCGGGATGATTTCTGCACTCTGATTAATTGTGGTCCTCAATGTATAGGCTTGATTCTAGAGTGCAGTTACAAGACTATCTTCTCATAAAGATTATGCAAGTAAAGAACCTGTAGTAATTTAGTCGTAGGTGAGACACTTTGTTCGGAGCTAAGTTGCCTCTGCACTAACTTTTTCTTAAGGAAAGGGGGTTTGGGTGAAGCTCAAGAACCAAACTATTTTTGAGACCTGAAACTGCAGGAATAGGGAAAGTTATCTAATGCAGGTGCCTAATTTAGTTGCTTCAATTTTTTCTCCCCACGTGGTGCATATGGAATTTGGGTCTTGTAGCTCTAGGTGGCAGGTGACCTATATATAACCTTTTTATTCACCTCCATTTTTCAGATCGTGTCAAATGTCAAAAGTCTTTATGTTAACAGTGGTTTATGGGCAAGCTAAGAAGCTCTGCTCTTGCTCTGTTGAATTACCATATGCTGCCTGAAACTACCAGTGGGTGCTGTGACTTTTTCTCTGCAATCTAATAGGCTATTTTTCATGAGACCTTGGCAGATGTTAATCATGAAAGCCACATTAGTTCAGATAAAATGGTACTAGTTTTTTTACTAATGCTTTTTTAGTTTGAGAAAGCTGAGATTTTTCTGATGAGCCTTCTTTCTTATTTGTATCTGGGATTGTTTTCTAGTAGTAGAAACTAGTGTAATAGTTTTCAAACAGTAAATATCTAAAAAACATCTGGTGTGCAGTCTACTAATCATCAGGCTTTTAGGCTTGTTCAGTAAGCTTTTATGGTAAGGTAGTACATTTTTTTAATGTTCAGCCTAATTTCAAAAGGAAACTAGGCTTATCAAATGACAGTTTGTATTCCTTTTTCACCTTGCTGCCGAACACACATCAATAACAGCTTTTTACCCTTTTGGCCAACCACAGTGAATCTCAGTTGCCGTTTTTCAAAGATAATTAGGTTTCTGCTGGTTTAATCAAAATTAGTGGCTATGTGACAGAGAGGAACAGAATGAAATTAGTGTCTCTGTGAATTGGAAAGGCAGGGAGAGAATTCAGCTGTTTTGCTTGACAGTAGATGGTGCCCGCTAAAGACACAAGCACTGGTTAATCCTTTAATATGCCTGTCGCTCAGGATGAGCCATAGACATGGTACTTCTGGCTCTGCTGACAGGACAACTGAGGAGTCACAGAGGGAGCTGGCAACATTCAGTGAAAGGACAGTTTAAGAGGGATGTTGAGCTGCTTGAGAGGGTCCAGAGAAGGGCAACGAGGATGGTGAAGGGACTGGAGGGCAGGCCCTATGGGGAGCAACTACAGGAACTGGGATTGTTCAGTCTGGAGAGGAGGAGGCTCAGAGGTGACCTCATTGCTGTTTACAACTACCTGCGGGGAGGTTGCAGCCAGATGGGTGTGGACCTCTTCTTCCAGGCTGATGACACCAGAATGAGAGGGCACGGCCTCAAGCTACGCCAGGGGAGGTTTAAACTTAATGTTAGGAAGCGGTTTTTCACAGAGGGAGTGATTGCATATTGGAATGGACTGCCCAGGGAGGTGGTGGAGTCACCGTCCCTGGAGGTGTTTAAGAGAAGACTCGATGAGGAGCTTAGTGACATGGTCTAGCTGGGGAGTGTAGGGCTGGATGATCTTGGGTCCCTTCCGGCTCGGAGTGGCCTGCTAGACTGTGAGGGAACTAGGTTTGTGTTACCGCTCTGGGATGTGCTTTCAGTCTCTGTACGGGTGTTCGATGGTGAGTTGGACTAGATGATCCCTGTGGGTCCCTTCCAACTCATAATATTCTGTGATTCTGTGATTCTGTGACAGCAGGGGTGCAGGGGAAAACCAAGAACACAGAGGCATGAGCAGGTTGAGAGAGATCTGTTATATTGTGCAGGGTTGACCTTTGAGATGGTGCTGGCAGGGTGGAAAATGTGCAGGCATCTGAAGGCATTAGAATATGTAGGGAAGCGAGTGTTAGGGAGGATAAAAAGTGGAAGTCTAAACCAAAAAGTGTGGACTCATTTCAGACTGAATGCCAGATTATTCATCACTTTGTTTTCAGGGTGGTGGCAGAAGTACAGTACACCTAAATAGGTATAGCTTATTTTAATTATTTGTACTTAAAAACTACTATTTTACTCGTAGACTTTAAGGAGACTATAGTAATAAATCTACTCATGGAACATTAGGTCCATAAAAATGTGTATTTTTCACCAAGCAGAATTCTGTATCAAATAAAGCAAAAAAAAAAAATTGTGAAAAACAAAACCTATATTGCTTACTATTTTAAGGAATAGTGAAAAATTTAATCTGCGAAAGTAATCTGAAGTACATACAGTTACTTGTGAGGGGAGGAATCAATGAATGAGGACTAGACAGACTGATGAGGAATCAATATTTTCTCTAGTAATCTCATTTTAAAAATCAATAGAAACCAAATGAATTTTCAACCTTTTTTTTTTCTCTTTTTCTTTTCTTTCCTTTGAGTGAACTTCAGCATGCAGTTTTCCAAGCAGTTAGTAAAAAGTGATTGGATTTGTTCAGATCGAAACAAGACAGTTGTGATTTTTTTTTTTTTTAATAACTCAAGTAGAAGACCTTTTGACAAGTGGCTTGTGTTCATAACGGGTTTTATTGACAGCAGTGATCAGTTGCGCTTCAGGAAATTTTTTATGGTGTCTAAGAGATATGGAACGACTGAGAGAATTCATTGCAGAGAAGGGTATCGATGTCAGAAGTTAAGCAGTGGTTCAGAAAACCATGGAAACATTTGGAGGCTAATAGTGAAAAACAGGTATTATTTGAAGCACGTGACCAAGCATTTAGTGCTACTAGGTAGCTTTACATGTTTATGAACTTTACCATCTTGTACCTTTCTCTAGGTCTGTGGGCTTTTTATTTCAATATGATATTTACTTTGACTCCAAAGTGCGATTTCCATTTTAGAAGTTAGTACTTTCACTACTAGAAATTATCACAAACTTTAATTGGAATAGATTTGGGGAGAAATTTTGGGTTTAGTACCTATTTCGTTCAGTCAGGAATGGACATGTTACCAAGGATGGCAGAGATCTTAGGACAACTTTGTATTATCCCACAATAACTTGTATTTTGCTAAGCTGTAATAATGCAGAACCTCTAATAGGTTCCTCGTGGATAGGTTTAAAATGCAGGACCTAGTTTAGCATGCTTTTATACCAACACTAGTACTAAAATACTCTATGCCACATACACCACAGATTAAAAAAAAGTTTGTACAAGCCTATTTTAGTAGTGGTATTCCAGTCTATCATCATAAACTGCCTAATTTTAGTATTGCATGTGTCACAGGTACTTTATTAGAGAGATTAGATATTTATTAAGTTGAGAAAATATTAAACTCCTTACTAAGGCTATTGTTTCATTAAGAGTAGAGGTCAAAACACTTTTGAAACTTTTCTGCTTTCTTCTGTTTTAGTTTTTAATCAGGACACAAATTATTTTTAATATATTTATAAACCTCTCTGATAAGGTTAAGTCTGTTTTTCAAATTCTTTGTACCAGTCTAATGGTGAAAAATCTTTAACTCCCTAAAATACTTTTCCCAAATTTATCTTCATCACTGTAAATGAGATATTTTGAAATTAAAGCATCCAGGTCCTTGTCTGAAATATCTAGTATTTAAATGAAAGGCATATGAAGAAAAAATGAAAAGTTTTTAGATAAAAAATTCTCACATGCCAAAACCACAACGGTGAAATAAAGCAGTTAAGCAGTAAGGTTGTAGGATATACAGCAATTTGGTAATTATTTTTTTAAATGCTTTTTATTTGGCTTGCTCTACTTACATCTGTGGTGGGCTGACCCCTGGCCAGGTGCCATGAAAACCACTCTGTCACTCCCTTCCTCAGCTGGGTAGGAAAGAGAAAATATAATGACAGGCTGATGAGTTGAGATGAAACCAGGGAGAGATCAATCACCAATTACCGTCACAGGCAAAACGGACTCGACTTGGGGAAATTAGTTTAAGTTATTGCAAATCAAATCAGAGTAAGATAATGAGAATGAAACCCCAATCATAGAACACCTTCACCACACCCCTCCCTTCTTCCCAAGCTCAACTTCACTCCTGACTTTCTCTCCCCTCCACCGGCACAGGAGGACAGGAGGTTGTGGTCAGTTCATCACACATTGTCTCTGCTGCTGCTTCCTCCTCAGAGGCAGGACTCCTCACACTCCTTCCCTGCTCCATTGTGAGGTGCCTTCAATAGGCCTTCACAAACTTCTCCAGTGTGAGTCCTTACACAGGTTGCAATTCTGCATAAACTGCTCCCGTGTGGGTCCCTTCCACAGGGTGACAAGTCCTGCCAGCAAACCTGCTCCAGTGTGACTTCCCACAGGGTCCCAGCTTCCTTTAGGCATATACGTACCTGCTCCAGTTTCGAGTCCTTCACCTCAGTTTCTTTCTTTATCATCTATTTCTTTGAGTGGTTCTGTGAAATTAATGATTCTTCATTTCTCTTGTTTTAACATATGGAATCACAGAATAGTTTGTATTTGAAGGTACCTAAAAGATATTCTCATTCCAACACCCCTGCTGTAGGCAAGGACACCTTCCACTAGACCAGGTTGCTCGCAGCTCCATCCAACCTGGCCTTGAATGCTTCCAGGACTGGGACATCCACAGCTTCTCTGAGCAACTTATTCTAGTCCCTCACCACCCTAATAGTAAACAATTTCTTCCTATTACCTGGTCTAAATCTGCCTTCCTTCAGTTTAAAGTCATTCCCCCTTGTCATATCATTACATGCCCTTGTCAAAAGTCCTTCTCCAGCTCTCTTGGAACCCCTTTTAGGTACTGGAAGGCCACCTAGAGGTCTCCACATAGTTTTCTCCAAGCTGAACAACTTTCTCAGCCTGTCCTTATAGGATAGGTATGCCAGTCTGATCATCTTTGTGGCCCTCCTCTGGACTCATGCCAGCAGGTGCACATCCTGGCTATGCTGTGGACCCCAGAGCTAGATGCAGCACTCTAGGTGGGATCTCACCAGAGTAGATTAGAGAGGCAGAATTCTCTCCTTCAGCCTGCTGGCCACACTACTTTTCACTGTACTTTTCACTACTTTTTTTGATGCAGTCCAGGATACAGTTGGCTCTCTGGGCTGTGAGCACACAATGTCAGGTCATGTTCAGCTTTTTCTCTGCCAGTAGCCCCAAATCCTTCTCGACAGGGCTGTTCTCAGTCTTTTCCTTCCCCAGCTTGTATTGGTATCAGTGGTTACCCAACCCAAGTGCAGCACCTTACACATGGCCTTGTTGAACCTCATGGGCCCACTCTTCCAGACTGTCCAGGTCCCTCTGCACTGGATCCCACTGTGTCACTGATGAAGATATTAAGGAGTTCTGGTCCCCGTACAGACCCCCAGTTGATACCACATGCCACCCATTGCCATCAGTACCTTGAACACATTTCAACTAGTATTTTTCACTTAAAAAAAAGTTTGTGAATCGTAAGTGAATTTCTTTTTCCACTAAAACCCATGGTGATGTATTTTTTGGTAAGCAAGCAGTGTATAATTTCTTTTTCTATATTCAACTTTAAGAGAATTCTTAAATGTATGAATGAGGTATATAAATATTTATGTCAGATTTTTATAGTTTGCAGAAAGTAAATGTGAAGAATACAGGGTACTTTTAACTATAGTTTCCAATGATTACACCATCTTGTTATGTGTATAATAAAGACAAGTCTTTAAACCATTAATGGTGTTGAGTATTAAGTAGTTGTCACATGCTTGTTTGTTTAATTCAAGTTTAGTGTCAGTAAATTCATTCTGGCTTGAAACAACATACCTGCTTTATTCTGGAAACTAAAAGCAAAGATTACTTGAGTATTTGTCTGTTGAGAAGAGTTACTGTTGCAATTATTAATTTTAGAAGTACATATATAGTGATATGCTGTAACTTAGTAGATATTCACTAAAAGATCTTTGTGTCTTCACAGAAATTTCCAACCGAAGGACTTGCAAATGTTGTTCGAAATGTATTTGACTTTGACTCCTACAACAATGAAATGCGTGAAATTTTGTACAACACTTTGCACAAATATGGGATACCTATTGGAGCAAAACCAACCAATGTACAGCTGGCCAAGGAGTAAGAATAACATAAGATATATATTAAGAAGACATGTTTATCATGATCACTTTTTCTAGTGTGTTAGCTTGCTGCTAACTTCATAATTTAAAAACAACCTGGAATTCTTGGACGTCAATCTTCTACTGGTTGAAATTGATAATCTTCCAAATAAGCTATAACAATATAAATTACTTCATGATAGAGTATTTGTTTATTATTGTAATTAATCATTAATGTCCATGTATATATTGATAGCTTGTAAGGTAAACAGTTACATCTTAATAAAGGGAAATACTTGTTTCTTCTCTTGTGTTTTTAATTGAATTGCAACGCACTTCTGTTCTGTTATTTATCACCTAAATCTGTAGGGGCAAAAAAAAAGTTGTCTTCAGTGGTAATTGGGTTTTATCTTTGATGCTCACAAAAAGCTCTACAAAAACATTTCTGCAGAATGGGACAACACATGTAAAATCGAAGAACCATTTTTGTATGTAAGTCACTATTATTCTTTAATTATTACCAGTTGACACATTAGACCGGGTTAGAATCAAAACAGCTACATTATTTATCAATGCCTTGTGCCACTTCTTGAAGGGGCCTTACCAGGAGGCTGGATATAGGCTTTTAACAAGATCATGTAGTGCTAGGAGGAGGGGGAACGACTTTAAACTGAAAGAGGGCAGATTTAGATTAGGTTTTGTGAAGAAATTGTTTACTATGACAGTTCTGAGGCAATGACACAAGTTGCCCAGAGAAGTTGTGGATGCTCCAGCCCTGAAAGTGTTCAAGGTCAGGTTGGATGGGGCTTTGAGCAACCTGGTCTAGTGAAAGATGTCCCTGCCCATGGCAGGAAATTGGAACTAGATGATCTTTAAGGTCCCTTCCAACCCAAGCCATTCTATGATCCTATGATTCTATGAAACAAATATAATTCATTCTTCTAAAATACACAGGTAACAGGCTTAAGTATATATATTAAAAAGCAATTGGAAAACCTACTCTATCTTGAGCTCTAATACAGAAATTATGTATGAAGAAACAAATATTTCCCTTTTATGGAGAAAGCGTTATGGATATATAGAATATTGAGTTTGCCATGTGACATATATATATTTTATATTTTCTGAGGAAGGATGGATTTAAGTGGCATGATATCTTGATATTTAATCCAGTGTGGGTGACCATGCACTGGAACAAATTGCCCAGAGAGGCTGTAAAGTTTCCCTTACTGAAGATGCTCAAGAACTGTCTGGATGCAATCCTGTGCAATGTGCTCTAGGATGATCCTGCTTGAGAAGGGAGATTTGAATAGATGACCCACTGTGACCCCTTCCAGCCTTGCCCGTTCTATGATATTAAGTGTCCATGTGTAAGTTTCTCCTGCTGGAACACTGCTTTTATCATCTAACATCCTACACGTAACTATTAAAATAGATTGGCAGAGTAGTGTTTGTGGTGTACCTTTTAATTTTGATAACAGGATTATTACATGCCTAGGGAACCACTACTTGAGCAGCTACAAGGTCTGCCAGTTTGACAGTACACACTTGAAACTCTTGCCACAGTTTCTTTGCTAAAAGTCTCTTGACAACTTCTCTTTTAAAGAATTATGATGTTTGTCATAGCTTTTAAGAAATTTACTCATTGTATGATTTTTTAAAGTGTGAATGTGGGAGGAACTCTAGTAATGAGATGATCAGAGGTTTAGGAAGCCTAAAAGAAAGACTGCGGTAACTGGGGAGTGCTTAGTCTAGAAGATAGAAGAATACATTAATTATATTGATGAAATAATACTGAATTAAAGATAATTGCTTGATCATTTTGCATTCATGACTGAGGTTTTATAGGACAGTTATGCCAAGAATGATGGGCTTACAAGACCCTCACAAGGTACTCATCAAAAACTTCACTTTCCTGGCAGCTATGAACGCATTCTTTGTACACTGAGAGCCAAGGGCAGGAGAAACCACAAGGACGGTTCACACACAGTTGATAAAAGCAACTTTCTCTTAATCTCACCATCTAGACTGACCATCTGGCTCTCATGATCCAGCAGCCTTGATCTCAATCCCTCACTTGCATCCACTATAGCTGGAATTTCAGGTTATCCTACTGCTCCATTGCAAGATAGCCTTGCTGTTGATCATGAGATTTAACTCTATAGAGCTTGTAAGCCACAGGTAGATGACTTTGAATTACAGACACTTCTTTCAGGAACGGTTTTGGCACAGTTGATTCTACCTTAGGGTAAAAGAACATTGAGATTGTCTCTTCAAATCTTCTTCAGCCCATAATTGCAAGATCCCATGATGGAGCACACATTGACATAGTTGTGTATATGGTATTTGGACCACTGCAGAAAAGGTACTACAGTACTGACCTCCTCTCTAATGTTTTCCATGAATCTGAGAGTAGGAAAATGGTGCTAATCTAGTCCATCCCACTACCTTAAGAAAACCTTACCTCATTTTTCTCATGATTCATGCCTGCAAACCTTCAGAGATGGAGTTCCTGTAACCTCTCAAAGCAAGTCAGTCTTTTTTCTAAATATCCTTGCCATTAGAAAGTCACCTCTCAATCTTTCCTCTTTCTAAGGCCTTTGGCTGTTTTTATTTTTCTCTTCTGCTCTTTGTCTTCACTTAATTTGTGTTCATCTCTAAGCACTGTGTGTGAAACTGTGCACGTTTGTTTCTACTGGAGCCCAGTAACCTAGTGTAGAACAAAGATGTATTTCACAGAATCACAGAATATTCTGAGTTGGAAGGGACTCACAAGGATCATCGAGTCCAACTCTTGAACAGCACCACTGTCTGCCTGGCAGGAATCAAACCCCCGGTCTTCCGCATGACAGACGGGGACATTCACCACTGTACTAAAGTGGATTACATGCAGCAGTTCCTTTTAAAAAGCCCAGTATGTTTGCATTTCTTACAATGTTTAACTCATCTCTAGTTTTCTAACATAAACCTCCACATCTTTTCTGCAGAACCCTCCATAGCTCTTACCCCATCTTTGCTTTATGTAATCAACTTTCTTCGTGCTTACATTTTTCTTAGTGTGTTTTTCAGATTAGTTCTCTGACTTGTCAAGATTACTCTTTATTTTAAGCTTGTTTTCCTATCTGCTCCTAGGCTCTAGTCAGTCTGAAGGTCATCTAGGTCATCAGTCTGAAGAGTTTACTAGGTGTGATTTCTACATTGATCTAGCAAATACAGCATACCCCCACTGATCACTTCTGTGCTCCAGTCTTAATTTGCAAGACTTTTAGGACTTCTTAGTTATTGTAATAAGTTTTACTAAGTAATATGGAGTCTACGGTAATAGTCTAAACTGGTTCTACCTGAGGATGTCGTACCTACAGCAAAATCATAGAATCACAGAATATTCTGAGCCACAAGGATCATCGAGTCCAACTCCTCAGTGAATGCCCATACAGGGGTTGAACCCACAGCCCTGGTGCCATGAACACAATGTTTTATCTGTCTGAGCTACTCTCAGGGTCATGTCATCATTATTTTTTTTAGTTTTATTTTTATATAACCTAACTCCCTATCCTATCATCTGATTATCTAGACCATGTCAATGAGTTCCTCATCCAGTCTTTTCTTAAACACCTCCAGGGATGGAGACTCCACTACATCCCTAGGCAGACCATTCCACCGGGGAATCACGNAAACTTGGTATCATCTGTGAACTTGTTATCATTATATAAGGATACTAGTCCTGTACAATTAAGTTTTGCAATACCAAACCATTTCCAGGCGATTCTAGGAGAGGAAAATCATTATAGTGAAATGCTGACTCCTTTATACAGGTACTCTGGCATGTCTTGATCAAATGGTTTGTGAATCTTTATTTTAATAGGTTTTAGAAAAGTCTGTCAGTTATTTCTTAATCTAAAAGAAAACTTGTATAAATCAGACTGATTCTGAAACATACTGCTGTAAATATAGGAATAAAACCTGTGAGGCACACAAGCAATGCACTACAATACAGGGTCTCAACAGAAGAAACTTTCAAGGTTGTATCCACCTGAAATCATAAGGGACGATGAACAGGTGCTTGCAGGGAGCCTTATGGGAATTTTTGCTTAGATGCTGAAATTAATGCATCTAATCTTGGAAGGAAAGATTAAATGATGTCTAATGATCATTTAGAAAATAATTCTTACAGTAGTTGTTTTTTCAGGAGAGAAATTAATTTGTAGATACTAATTTGTTTATTTGCAAAATTAGTATGATATATTAGACTTGTAAAGTAATGCTTTACTTGGACTTTTGGGTTCCTTCAGTATTTATTTTTTCCCAGATAGGATAACCATTCTTCAAGGCACTGACATGTTCAGTATTGTCAGGTCATAACATTATGTTATTGTCCATTTCTCCTGGTGTCACCTGTCCAGTCATTACTGTTAATTTTTATCAGTATTGTATATAAAGCAGATGGCTTGTCTATGATGCTTCACCAAGACGTAGTGGGTAAAATGAATTACTCATGGTGCTAGCTCATTATCTTTCTTTATGTACAATTACACTTTGTTTTTCCCATTGACATCTGTTATGTCACATTTGACTGAACTCATGTTAAGCTGCCATTTTGGTGCATAGTTTAGACCATCTGCAATTTCTAGGTAAAGCAGCATTTAGCTTGAATTCTGACATTTATCCTTGATGAAATTGCCATTCCATGTTTTTACTCCTGTCACTATCCACTTCCTGGTGCTTGCTATAACTTGATTTTTTTTTTTATATTAACTGAATTTTTAATATATAATATAAATGCAGAAATTTTAACAGCTTTAATTTGCTCTTAAGACTGCTCTTTGATGGCTTCCCCCCCTGTAATCTGTATTTAATTATTGGATGTATTTCATATCCTATGTGTCTTTTGTCCATCCTGTACATTGCAGGGACAGCTGAGAGGGGGGGTCTGCACCTGACTGTCAGGGAATAGGAGTTTTAACATATGACTGCTCTGAATGTCTGCTGCTTATATTTTAAATCAAAATATGTTTGAATAAATAAAGGAGAACTAGCTGGAAAGGAATTTTCCTGTTTTCCAACTGTATCTTACATAAGTCATAAAAAGTTACATGGGATGGAAGTCTTTTCAGCGTCATAGAGCACAGGCTGTTACTGGAGTCCTTGAATAATACATTCTCTGCCAACACTGTGCTGGTTTACAAGATCATGTATTAAGCAGCTTTGTTGCCTGTCATAGTTCACGTCCGCAGCTGTACTAATACGATCTCTGGCAGTGAAGAATTTGCTTTCATTGGAATTTCAGTCTTAAAAGATTCATATCCATTTTCCAGTATGTTCTCCAAAAGCTAAAAAAAAAAATTTTATAAAGCGGATTCTGTTGACTTTTTGAACACAGTTGCTTGGGGGTTGGGGCTTTTTATTGTAGGGATTTTTTTTAAACAGCCTGAAATGAATTTATTTTCTGAAATCAAAAATACTAAAATGGAAAGAAATTTGGTTCTATAGGTGTCACTTTGAAAAGTTTCTTAACAGCACAAGAGAATTACCTTTTGATAGATAGTCTCCACTTAGACTGCTATACATGAAGAAAGTCAGGCTAAATAGTAATTTCTTGTAGAATTGTCCATCAACTGTATGTTCCTATCAATCACTTTTCTAAACACAATACATTCTTGAACGTACATTTCATGGACAGTAGTAATACTGTAGAAAACCGGGATCTAAAATTAGGAGTGAATAAACATAAAAAAACCAATTGAATTTTCATTAAACATCAGGCTTGGACAAATCTGTAATCAAAGAACTGATCAGGAATAATTCCTTAGAACCTGCCCTGTAGGTTTTTTTGTATTAGAATCCCTTTCCAGGTCTGAGGAAACCAAATGTCACAGATCACCTACACCCTAGGTGGAGAGAGCAATGGAGTCTCAATAGTGTTCTGATCCAGCCTCTGCACTTTTTATAGCCATCAAGTCTCTTTACCTTGCAGATTCTTGTCGGTGTTGACATTTCCATAATATTCTATCTGCCTTTTATGTAAACATTGTTTCATTAATTATTTGAAATACAGCAGTGCGTCAGGGCCATCTTGTGAATCTTTCACCAGTACTGTCACTTCAAAATTTGCTTGTTAACTATAAGTCCTGTGAAAAGAAGATAATTTCCCTCCTATGTTGTGTATCGTCTATATTTACTGGAGGAAAGCTGTTGAGATGTCTACAGGTTTTCAGTACGGGTATGTTGTTCCAGTCCTTTTGCACTCTCACTGTCTCCTGAAAGTCACTCAGGAAGCAGGCTGGTTGCAAGACCTTTAGTGCCATCAGCTTTCTCAGTAATCTTAGTGTTTATTAGACCAAATTTCACAGAATCACAGAATATTATGAGTTGGAAGGGACCCACAAGGATCATCTAGTCCAACTCAATTTATATGAGAAAGCAGTGAGATGGAGAAAAAAAAATTGTCAAGCCCAGTCAAGAGTAATGTACCTATTACTCTTGACATAGAGCTGTGTATTGTGAACACTGCTTACTGGTTTATTCTTAAATTCTGATCTAGATTTCCCTCTTCTTTGCTGTTTATGATGACCTGGTCTGCTGCCTCAGAGAATCTAAATCATTTAGAAAGAGGAAAGAGAACAAAGCCTCAAGAATCCAAGAGAAAGGAGAAATCAGTTTTCCTCAGGGAGGAGAGGAACTATTAGCAAAGAACATCTCTAGAATGCTGAAACAGAGTGGAAATGTTTTGTTTCTTCGGGAATGCAATCTGTAATTCTGTTGCTATATAAAGCAGGGTACTTGGTTAGAGCTGGTTATTAACATATGTTTTAAATTTTAATAGCTATTCATGATTATTAGTAAAGCTGTTGGTTTCTAGGACGCTGTCCATGGGAGTAATGCATAAGGAATTAAAACCAAAGTCCAAATCCTTGTAGAAGTCAATGTTCCACTGAGCTAATGGGAAATAATTACTTCTGATTGTAGACATTTGAGTGATTTTGCTATTCAGAGTCGTAGAGCAAAAGGAAGTCTTCAGGGGTTTTTTGCACACAAGACAGCTTACGGCTCAAGACGTAACCAACATTTTGACAACACATCATTTAGAAACCCAAATGAAAGTTGGGTTACTGAAGTAAGATTCTAGTTCATAGATATCTAAATTGACATTTAGTATAGTGACTTGGCTGTTTGCCTGTTTTCTAACCGCATGAATAAATTTCTCTAACAATTTTGTATGTGTTGAAATAACGCATTGTGTTTTTTCCTAATGGTGTGGAATGTTTTCATCTGCCATTTATTCTACTTGCTTGTTTTTATTCTTTGAGTCTGTCTTAATTTCTCTTCTTAATTTGGAAATAATTGTGGCTAGATTAGCTAGGTGTAAAGAACAGAAAAATGCAAACTCAAGTGTGGAATAATTCAAAATTACTCACTCTGCAAACATGGATATCTACTCATATTCTTAATTGAGCAACAAAAAGGCAATGAAGAGTCTCCTGGTTCTTTGACTAAGAGAGGGAATTAATGAGATACACTTTCCTCATTACATGCCCCAATGGCATAATGCTCACATGTTGCTTACATCTGGATATTTATTTATCTATGAACACCAACAATGTATAGCATCCAAATAATTTTCTGTTTGCAAAAAGTGTCTTTGGCTGGCTGACTGTCTTGGAAGATGGTCCAAACACATATGGTTATAGAGGCCAAGTGTCTATCTGCCTGTGGTTTCTGGCTTCTCCTGGTTCCTTGATGTTTGGTGTCAATACGCCATTAAGAAATACTAACACATCTTTCCTGCATGAGTAGCAAAGATTGGAGGATATTTGTGGTCATTCCTTGACTTTTCCTTAAGTTTTTAGGGGAAAATTAAAAAAAAAACAAACCTTAAGTTTCATGTATATAGTTGGACTGAAGGTTTTCTGGTTTGTTTGTTTGTTTGTTTAATTGGGATCCCTTCTTACTCTGAAAATAATATAAAGAAGAAATTAAACAAACCCCTAATATCTAAAAGGGCCAAATAGATTGGTGATGAGAGGGAAAATAATTGCAAAAGTAGGAACAAGAGTCATCAGATAGAAAAGAGGAGACCAAGCAGATACTTTTAACAAACAATCTAAGTGAACTTCCTTAAAATAGACTTTGAAGGTATTTATAGAAACTGGGAGAAGGAATGTCTTGTATTCTCTTGCCAAGTCCTGTAGCTGTACAATAATGTTCAGCAGCATGTAACACAGAATGTTGTTTTGATAAGAGGTCTCTTTAGGAGCAACTGATCCCAAGTAAAAAAAACCAAAAGTTATGAGTTCATGAGCTTGAAGGTATTCATGCCAGTTAATGAAGTCAGACTGTTTTCAGAGGAAAGAAGGAAAAATTGTGCCATCCCAATTTTGCTGTCATGCTACAACGTCATACACCAGCGTTTTCTTTTCCTATAAAAATGAATTTTGCTGTGGTCCCTATGTTTCTTCCCTAAATAAGAGGTACAGAGATGAATAAATTAGACCAAGGCAAGCAAATGTGGCTTTTGGAGATGTCCCTGTCCTTTCTGTAGATATATGTAGGTATTGGCCAGAAGGCAGTGGGGTACTTCCATGTCTGTATTCCTTTGCCATTGTTCATGTGAGCAGTGTTAAAATAAACAGAAAAAATTCACATAACTTTTATTGCATTGTTAACTAGCCACAGTATTTACTGGTCTTATTCTTCTGGTCTTTAGAGAAGTGAGCCATTGACAGGGGGTCCTTTAAGGGTTGCTATCACACCCTGCCTGATCTGAATAAAGCAAAGCAAGAGTTGGTATAAGTAAATTTTGCTGCATATCTCACATAATTCAGACTGGAAAACTTTTCCTTTTGAGACCATTTTATATGCATTGCTTCTTGATTCTTGATTAGGTTGTGACTTATATTAGGATTACATAAGGCTAACATTTTTGTGATTTACAGTGTAAAAAGGAATTCAATATTTTAGCAAGGAATCTTCAGACATATTGCCTTGGCAAAATACAGTTGTTTAAATTATTTATTCTGTATCAGTTACTGATTAATAAATGTACAATTTCACTTGTTCCTACATTATTTGACAGACTGCCATTACCAGATCATAAATTTATGGGTTACTGGAAAGTCGATCAGCCAGGAAATGCACAACAGAAGCTGCTGTGTCCATCAGAAACTCAAAAAATAGATGTGAAGGTTTGTAGTTTAATTTTTTTAAATTCATATAATACTGGTTTTATGTATGGGACAAGAAGAATCTAAAATTTGATTTATTTCTTCAGAAAAAAAGGAGTATATACTAAGTGTGACCCTTGTAGTTTGTTCTTGAAATTTTTATAAGGAATAGAAAAATTCTCATTTTTATGTACCTAGACCTCACAGTGTAAGATGTGAAAGAACTTTGTAGCTGTTTCAGATGCTTGGGCTGGCCAGTTTCAGGACTCAGATCTCAATTATTGGCTAAGATCAGAGACTGAAAAGAAAGCTGTTTTCCATCTCTAGTTTGCATGCAGCTGAATTCTTACGAGTCTTTGGCACTTCTGATTTTGAATCTGAACCTTTGGTATGATTTGATCTGCAGCCAAAGTTCCTAAGTCCTTTTCAGTTCTGGGTCTTGGCTTAACTTCAGTAATTATTACTCCAGTAAATAAGGAAAAAAATTAACTTGTAATGTGGTGTAGTGGTGCGATTGCCATTGAAATTTCATTGAAACAAAAATATTCAGATTTTTTCTTGTATGAACTGGTTTTTATCAGTACATGATACCTCCTTCATGCCAGTAAGCAATAATGGTTTCAAACCATTAAAAGACTAAAGAGAAAAGGCATGATAGTTTCTATACTATAAAGGAAATGGTAGTGTGGACGTTCAGAAAGCTTGCAAAAAAGCCTTTCCTTTTCCCTTTCATTTGGTTAGGAATTGGTGTGGGTTTGGTGTTAACAATATTATGTCTTGAAGAAGATTTCTGTGTTTTCATAAAGAAAGTAAAGTAGGATATTTTAGGATGCCCTCATTGTTACAATTTGTTTTAGGGTCCTGTGTACTTAAATATTCAAGGCTTTCCACTGGAACGACATGAAGCCAGGTCCCTCACTTTCACTGAAGAACTTGCTTTTTGGACATTGCCTTTAGATGAAATTAACTTAGTTTGTGATGTCACCGTAACAAAAGGTACAGTAAGAAAAGATACCAAGTTTTGTGATGATCCCAGATATATAAATAGTGAGATATCCTGGAGATGATGAAGAACTAGGCTATTGACTTCATAAGTGTAGTACCAATACTTCAGTGCATTTACAGTCGTGTACTTCTAGATATGTTTGCAATGGAGTATAGGAATAATACAAGGAATTTTAATATGGGCATTAAGAATATGGATTATGATAATGGACACAGAAATTATATCTTTTTCCACCTTTTAGTGAAACAATAGTTGAAATACAAAAATAATCAGCCACTGATTATTGGAGTGCAATTTCACTGTGCCATTGTGGTCTTTGTAAGGATATGCATCTTTCTCAAACTAGGAGAAAGATGTGTAATTAAAGTAGAGCACAGCCACAAAATTTGCAGGTCTGACTGATGAATCTGTGTGTTCCACACTGCATTATTTCACAAAAACAATTATTTGACTTTTCCTCTCTCAATTTAGTGTTAATACAAATCTTTTAATCTGGAGAGTGCTGTGCTCTTTTTCCCCTCTGCTCATATTGATTAAAGTTCCCTCTCACTAGATCAAGCTTATCTTAGTTACCTGTACTACTTAAGTCCCAAAGTGAATTGCACCATAGAGAATATTCATAAATATTTTAAAGTTCATCATTAAACATGTCTAAACATTATTGTGTATTATAAGCAGATCGTCAGTGATCAATACTGGAATGCTGCTTTTTCTACTTGTAATCCAATTTTAGGTACATTAGCAGACTTATGGCAATTCAACAGGAATTAGGTGGCTTTGTCTTGATTTCAAGAATTGTCTGAAATCATTTGTGAAGGTGCTGTATGTGAAAATTTCTGTAAGAAGTTTGTGTTCATCCTTAATTATTAAAGACATGAATTGAAAGGGAGGGTGGGATAGAGAAGGAGAATGAACCAAGATTATAAACAAACAAAATCAAATAAACTTTTTTATTTTACATACTAGCAGCTGGGAGATGCTGCAGTCTTGTCTACACAAATGTGTCTTGGACTACTTGTATAAAGACACAGTAGTACTGTGGCAAGATTCTGTCTGTTAACATTTAGTAAGGATCAACAGATTATTCCTATCTTTATCCTCCTGTCTCAGTAGTGGTAATTTTTCTGTACTTTTTGCTATATCATCTGCCAAGTTTATGACACATCTATTTCCAGAAGAGCAGTGCACAATGTCAGTAGCCTTTCATTATTTTCTTTTCTTATTCCAGAAGA
Organism: Pitta sordida; assembly: GCA_013390025.1. NCBI lineage: Eukaryota > Metazoa > Chordata > Aves > Passeriformes > Pittidae > Pitta > Pitta sordida. The sequence goes on from WEKX01024490.1 coordinate 160,248, forward strand.
GGAACCTGAAAATGTTCTTTATGTTACTGCATGCAATCCTGTTACCTTGTACTTCATGAATGTTTCTAGTAAGAGTGGATACTTTGTGGATCTTTATGACCTCTTCCCAAGAACAGTTGGAAGTGTCTGGCAGCCTTTTGTGACTGTGGCTCCACTGGGAAATCCACTTAAAGGTCAAGTGGTTCTACATGAAGAGGAGGTAAAAAAAAATTAAAATACAGCTAAATGTTTAGTGATGAGCAAAGTAGTCTCATGAGGGTAGGATCACTGAGGACTCTACCACTACAGACTGAAATAACTTGGACAAGCCTAGCTCCTGCTGAATGTTCTTTCTTTTAGTATACTTGAAGGTTGGGAGTTGCCTTCAGCTTTAGTTTTCATGCAAGGATTTTTGCTTTGCTCTTTCTAGCTGGGCAATTACCTTTTTTATTCTTGAAGCCGAGTTCTACCTCCTTATCTTATTTTTCCTACTGATAGAGGGAGATTGGCCTTCATGGGAGAAAGGGAGAGAGTGGATTGAGTTTAGGAATCTCAGTCAAGCAGCATGTTTGCAAAGTGTGAAGTCCTGAGTGAGGTGTTTTATGTGAACTTAAGTTCTGCTCTGATCTGATCCCCTTTTATGTTTCAAATAGTGTATAAAAGAGGCGTTTTCTGCGTCACAAAGTAAAATGTTGCTTGTATTTTCTTTGTGCCACTATTTTTTATTTGTTTGGTGAATCCATTTCTCATTCCGTAAAATCTGAAGTACTGAGATTGGAAAGAAGACTATATAGTCCTTAACATCAACATATAGTCCTTAACATGAACACTGCAAATTTAGAGCCGCTGACAACTTTGTGTTGGTTTGACTTGAACGGTATTTTTAAAGGCAAGTGTTGCATTCCTTTCGCTTTTCCTTACTATCAGTAAGCTGATTGTAACATTTCAATTCAAACCTTCCTTGCCCAGGAGTGGGAAGAGACAACAGTGTATACTGTGGTGCTGCTGTTAATTTTTTAACATTAATTGTAGTTTATTATGTTGCCTACCAGTCATTGTGGTTTGACATGGGAATTAAATCTGATCATTATTATTGACTGGTTTTTCCTTTTCTGGATTTCTTCTGCACATTTTTCAGTAGGAGAGAGACTTCAGTCTAGAAGAGTCTTTCCTACATTGGGTTGGGGTGTTAAGTAGTTTGCAGTAATTTCTAGTGTTCCTGTGATTCTCTTGTTCCAGGAACATTTGTCAAGTGTCGATGTCACTTTCTGATGTCAAACACTACATTTAAGCTCAGTGTCTTATGAGAAACACAATTCTGCTGCCTATAATAGAACTGCCTATGCCTTCTTTAGCTTCACCTTGGATGCTTTTCAATGCACGTTGGAAGAAATATCACTCTGAGGTTACCTGCTTGTTCAACAGCTGTAGAAATGCCATTTGGGCTATTTTGAGATGCACATAACAGATTTGTTTGGCTCTAAATAATTCTTCTCTGGTGAAGTTGGTGCAGGAAACTAAGACAAATGGAGTCTGTATTGTATCTAAGAATGTTTAAAATGTCTCACACTTTTCATATCAAGCAAGCAATATTCCTTGCTCTCTAATTCTCAAAAATTTCTACTGTTTTGTTTTTAACCAAATCACAGTAGCATTTGGTGTCAGCAGTAGTTTTTAATCATAGGTTCTTCTGTGAAGCTTTATGTAGTTATCTCAGTGTTTGGTTTTGTCTCTCCTCATGGAATATATTTTTCAGTGATAGTATGATAGATGTGTTTTTCAGACTTGGAAATAAAATTTGTTCTGTGGAGACTCTATGGTAGCTCAGTGCTCCTTTCCAGATGCCTTCGGTCTCACTGTAACCTCATGTTTTTTTCTGTCAAAGCTTAAATATTGCCAGTTTCAAGCTTGTTTTTCTTGCCCATTTTATGCTGCTGGAAAATAATACAGAATTAAAATATTCTGAATGTCTTATATTAGTTTAAGACTTTTATATAATGTTACCATTATGACATACCTCAGTCACTGGTTGTGACAATATGTTTAATTTAAATATGAACTTGGTTGCAAAAAGGAATTATATACTTACGACACCATTCAAAAGTAACTTTTGACTTCTTGAGAGCTTAAGTAAGCATCTTGCACATCTTGAATTAAAAAAAAAAAAAAGAAGCAGAAGAGTAAGGATTGTTTTGTATATTGAATGCTTGTATCCTTGGACTACATTAGCAATTTGTTTGGGTTTGGTTTTTAAGCAAGACACCAATGCACTGGTCAGATGAATGCTGCTGTTGTAGTCTTCACAGCTTAGGTCTTATTCCTGACTCTTCCTGCAGTGGAGCCATGGAAAAATCATGTGCTCTGTACATCTGTGAAATGAAGTGGATGTTACTGTGTATGAACTTAAAAAATGGTCCCTTTTATGATCCAGTGACTCGACTGGTTGATGACAAAAAGGCTGTGGATGTTGTGTACTTGGACCTTAGCAAAGCCTTTGACACGGTTTCCCACAATAAGCTTCAGGAGAAACTTGTAAAGCACGGGCTGGAAGGGAACGTTTTATGCTGGGTTACAAACTGGTTGGAAGGGCGAGCTCAGAGGGTGGTGGTGAATGGTGCAACATCGGACTGGCAGCCAGTCACCAGCGGAGTCCCACAGGGGTCAGTGTTGGGCCCAGTACTGTTCAACATCTTTATTGATG
>WEKX01024490.1:163102-221271 GCA_013390025.1 Pitta sordida
TGGTGAGTTGGACTAGATGATCCTTGTGGGTCCCTTCCAACTCATAATATTCTGTGTGATTCTGTGTGATTATTGATGTTAGAAGGTAAGAGTGTGGTATAAGATTGCAGTCCAAGTACCTTCTCTGTTTGCTGGAACAATAAAGGTGATATAAAGAGCGTTTTATCCCAGTGAAAATAGAATATGTTGAATTGCCCTCTGGAAGTGCCTCTCTCTTTCTACTGGCTGCAGAAGGAGCCGTAACGTATAGTCAAGGTGCCAGTTCTCAGGTGTGCTAAGGTCACTGGCAGGCATAAACTCACAGTCTGCAGCATCCACATGTTAAGAAAAGTAGATTTGTGGCAGTTCTGTATTTTGGGCAATGCTCCCAGGGTTAACTGCTTGTGCTAAGGCTGCATCAAAGAGAACAAGAAAAAGAAGTAATACAAATTATATATGTGATGCTTTAGGGGTTCACCTGTGTGGACTTGCAAAAAGACTAAGTAGTATTAATAATGCTTATAGAAATAAGAAATTGCATTTATTAAATTAAAAGATCACTTGACAGTTGCTATTTCACAAATTATATAATCCTTTAATTAGACAATACCAAAAGCAATTTTTACATTTTTTTCTTTTAATAAGGTTATTGGAGATTAATGTTTCTCACTAATTTATAAAAAATAACTATTTTAAATGAAAGATAATCTTATTGGAAAAGATGAGATGATGATATTGTGGCTTTTCAAATAAGCTTGTGATTTATTTCACAGATGACATCCATCTGGTTTCAGTAGAGCCCTCCAGTGAAATTAAATGAAAAATCACCAGTCCTTCCTCTCCATTTAAACAAAATTTTACTGAAAATAAACTCCTCAGGGATTTAACTTAATAGAACAAATGGGAGATTCATCTCATCTGAAGACACATTTACATCTTCTTGGAAAAGTAAATTATTTTATTCCTCCTTTGGTCTCAGTGAGTGCAGCCAGAATAAAGTCAAAGACTTTGAAAGGACTCTTCAGAGATCTTAAGTAACTTCCTTGTAAGATGGGAATTATATCCATCTTTTCAAAGCAGGCATGCCCCTCCCATAAGTACTTCAGGATATACTTCTACTTCTAATAAAGTTTTGTGCCCCTCAATGGCACTTTTCTTTTTACTTCTGCACCTATCGCTTTTACTGCTCAGGAGAGCAAATAAAGACTGAAAAGAATTTTGATAACTTTATGCATGATTTTATATGGGGTTGTAGAAGCAAAATGCACATGGGGAATTGATTTGCTTATACATGAACAGCACAATTCCAGGATTTTTTACAAGCACTTTACTCTATTGAAAGACTACAACTGGACAGAGTAACCTACAGTGTACATCAAGGAACACAACAGGGTTTGTCCAAGCCATGCCCTACCCACATCCTTTACCTCTGCTTTTATCTTTCAGGAAGAGGGGTAGAAAGGGAAGGAAGTGCTTTTCCCTATCCCACGTGATGCTGCAGTTCTTTCAAAGCTCTCTGATAACAAGGGAGGAAGGGAGGGAGGCTGTGGCACAGGAGCTGACACAGGATCCACTTTGCTCGCCACACATAGAAGATGGCAATCACCCTTTAAAAGAAGATTTTTTTAACAATTTGTGATTTGGCCTGAGGTACATAATTCTTGAGTATGGAAGTACCTGTAAACATACTCATAGTAACTTTTGAAACTTCTAGTCCACGTTATACGTATTCTGATGTATGTCTTCAGGACGAAGGGTGTATTTTCTTCAAAAACTAGTTGACATTGTTTAATTCTCTTCTTTTTTTCAGATATTATATAAGACTTTCCTTTTCTGCAAGAACATCTTAGAGAAAAGTGAAGGTCTGCTTACACAGAAATGTGTAAAAGACTCATTTTCTATAAACACAAATCTTATACCTCTACTTACCTCTGCTATATCTCTTTCCCGATTCAGTGAAATCTTAAGTGCAGTAAAGTCTCCCAAATCATCTGGAAGACACCACTTGCATTAAATAAAATACCAGTAATCCACCTGCATACTTTTCCTTACCTCTGGAAACATGGAAGTTTGATCCCCAAGCCATAAATTCTTGAAGACTCCTTTTCAATGAAACCTGTGGGTTAACGTTTGTGCCTAATATTAAAGTATCAGGATTGTTACGTGTGTATCACTCAAGGGATCATCGAATGGCTCTAACAGAAAACATGAGACAGGAAGCAAGAAGAGGTATGGCGGGATTACCCTGCCTAGTTACAGATCAGCCTCAATCTGAAACTGACAGTTTAGAGTCTCTACTTGCAAGCTTGCTTGCTTGGGATATGAGCATTGAGGGCAGAAGAGATTAAAACTGATAGTGAGTTTGGGGAAGAGAATACAAGAAAGTTAAAGCAAGTTATTTGTGCTGTCCCACTCTGAAAATTTCCCAAGCTCTCCACTCTGTCTGCAAGACCATAAGGAACAACTTCCCATAGCAGCAAAAGGAAATCACAACCCTGTTTGATTTAAGGACTTTTTAGAGGAAAATGCTAGTTAATATAAAAACAGCAGTAAGGAAAGGCAAACTTTGCAGTAACTAAATATAAAGGCACACCACTTCATGAGATGGGTTATTGCATCTGTCCATAGTTTGGAATTCCAGGCACCGGGGTCGGGAGGTCACCCAAAGGTTACTTTTCTCCCAGTCAAGAACAAACACAGTGGAATTACACACCAACGTCTTTTCCCAGCCCACTTGAAGAATTGCCAAAGTTGCTCTTGGATGTGTTCACAAGTGACGCAAAAATCTATTCTTAAAACACAGACAGAATATACATCAGTCACTTAGAACAGAAGGAAACCATTAACATCAAAAGGGGTGGGGTAGAGAAACTTTTTATATGTATTACCAACTCATCTCATAAATTTAATGCTAAGTGGGAAAATGTAATTGATTCGTGTGTGTTCTTTATCTTGTATGGAAGGCTAATACTTTATTTCAGTACAGCAGTGCTGTTACAGAATTTTATAAATAAAATATGGCAGAAAACCAAAATCCAAATCAAATGCCCTATTTTTTTCCTGAACCACATTTATATAACTTTGGTTTGTAATACATAAGCAAATGTCTTTTTTTAGAAATAGTGAACTCAAACTGAAATTCCAAAATCCTCCAAATAACATGATAATATTTTAAATGCTTTACCATATTTAGCTTCAAATTACTGTCATTATCAAAGTTAATTCTCACAAAAAATTCTAGTGAAAGTATGAAGTGTACCCAAAAATAACAAAACTTCTGTGACTCAGATTGTTTGTATTTGTTTTATTTAGGGGAATTTGTGGGAATTTATGTTTTACTTCCTTAATGTCTGTCGTGTGTTATTGCACGTTGTACGTAGACAGTTTACTTTTAGTAAGTTCTTGCAGAACCTAACGTTCCCTTGAAAGGCAAAAAAAATTCAACCCAGGGCTCAATTAACGTGTTCTTTTGTACCTTTTATATTTCATTTAATGCAGTTCAAAGACCATTCTCTTGAGTTCTTAGGCAAACGCATTAGGAGTAGCTACAGTATTTTTGCAAAAAGAAATGTTTTAAATGTCCCCACCATTTGACAATATGTGTGACCCTGCGGCATTGAGTAACAAACTGGGAATTCTGAAGAAATTCAAAATTTACTGTAGCGTATTTTTGTGTGATACACTTGCACCACTCTGTTCAGTATTCTGTCTGCTTCTCATCTCCATCATCTTGAGTCATCCTGCTGTCCTCCCACAGCTGTCCTAAGTCTGTATTTTAGGATTGTCACACACTTGGGTATTTAATAGGCTCCGCACTACCAGAAGTATGAACTTGGAGAGAAAGTGTTAACCCATTTCTTCTCTCACTGGTTTGTCACCTTCAGTGGGACTTCAGTAATGGGTGCAATTCGAGGAATGGTAAGAAAACATACAATCTGGAAAGTAATATGTTAGTGACTTAATGGAACAAATTGTTGTGTTTCTCACCTGTAGCTGATCACAGGTGGGACATGTAAGCCATACTAGTGTGGCTCCTAGAGGTTATGCAGAAGTGAATGTAAGACATAGAAGTAAAACATGAAGGATAATCTGTAGTATCATTCCAGCTCTTGCATGTACTTAACCTTTCCAATGGGTAGGTTCTGTATAAACTTTGAAATGAACCAAGAAAATTCAACTGAATCTTTTCAAAATGTCCTAGGTTGCTGGAGTTGCAAAAGTGCTTCAGATAGGTTTGTTGTAGTCTGTCAAGTGAGCTGAGATCTACATGGATGTGCTTTTCATTTGCAGAGCAATGTTGTGTTGTTGCTCGATACAAGCAATGGTGCCCTTCGACGACTTTTGCTCTTACCAGATGCTCAAGAGTCTCCTAAGAGAACATCTTGGTGGCTCAACAAAGAAGAGACGGTGAGGAATAGCATCTGCCTGTATTATACTAAGGGTTTTTTTAAATTGAATCTCAGTATTGGAAAAACTATCTTAGGATCATTAAGCTCTTCTGGTTTTACAGCTCAGGCACTTAATTGATTACTCTTATGTGCATTTAAATGTCTTACACAGAAAATAGCATTGTTATGGAATAGTGATATGAAAAGTATAGATAAATTGTCTGAAGACATGTCTCTTTAAAATATCTGTTTTTGGAGATAGAACTGGAAATTATGGAACATTTTTTACAAGGAATTATGTCCAAAATAATGAACTCAGTTATTGTACAGTTATATGACAAGGAAGAAGGCAGGCTAGATGGTATTTTGAGAGGTAATTAATGACGTGTATTCTTCTAAATAAAGGAAAAAAATTCCTATACTTTCAGGGGAGTCAGGGAAACTCACTGGGATTAATCTAACAAACACTAATTGCTCTATGACGTATTTTTATACAGGGCAGCTACAAAATGTGCCGAGAGTTTTCACATAAAAACTGGCTGGTGTTCTACAAAGAAGCAGGGTGAGAGTAAATTATGACTTTGCATTATATTGATTTTAAAACAGACCTCCTTGTGTATCTGCTTATTCTTTTCTTGGCTTCCAATTTTACAGAAACCACCTTATTGTACTGGATGTATTGGAGGGTCAAACTCATACCATCTCACTTCCGATCAATCTGAAGTCTGTTTTCCTGGCAGCTGAAGACCGGTGGCTCTTGGTGGAAAATGAGACAAATAAGTTAGTTCAGCCTAGTTTTCTTGATGGCATTATGTGATGGCATATATGGCATTATGTTCACTCCTGTTCTCAGAGTTGTTTTTTTCAGTTTGTGAGGCTAGCTGGACATAAAAGTTGGTGTTTCAGATGCAGATTTGCTCTTGTGAAAGTGCAGGTAGAATTTAGAGCAGGAAATGAACAGGATATGCGTGCCTCTGAATGTCTAGACTAGCTTTAATTGTATGCATGTTAATACTGATTTTACTGAGATGGTATTGAACTTTAGGAGTGAGAGTGTTGGTGGACCTAGATTTGGAAGTACAGGCACGTCCAGAGTTGGTGCCTGCTTGATTTTCTTTCAGCGCCTCATGAAAGAATTTTTACTCGGCTGTCTTATTTTTATAAATGCAAATCAAACAAAAGTGTGTAAACAATTACCAGAAAACAAGTCTGCCACTTGCTGGCTTACCCTTTCCCATGTCACGGATGTTTGGTAATTGTATTGTGTTTTAGCAAAAGGTGTTGATAACCTTGTTTATATAAATGTAGCATGTTTTCACGGTTTCAAAAGACAGAAGTCCTTTTTTAGAGTTACAAGCTTGATCAGGAATTATTATAACTGTGTATCATTTGCAGGAAATTTCTTTTAACCAAGCGTGCCCATATGGAAGCTCAAGACAGTGAGGTTTGCCAGCTGTATGCATTGAGTGAAGACCCTGCTGAAATAGGATTTGGCTTAACAACAGGTATTGAATGCAAGCTTGGCTAGTTACTTCTTTTTTTTTTTTTAATAATTTCTGTTTGCAGCTGCACAAACAAGGCTCTTTAAAGGTCTGAGTAACCTTCTCTCTGATTTTTTTTCCTCCCTTTATCATGTTTGCTTAATAATAACATTTCACAAGGCATGGCACATTCCATGCTCAAACTGCAGGTTGTTTGAATAAATCATGTTTGTTTCATTGTAGAATTTAAGACCTTCAGTCATGGATTTACAGGAAACAGAGAAGTATATAGAATGGAAAAGGATGAAAGATGACTAGGCAGGAATTAGAACAAGAAGAAATATGTTAGACGAGCTGAGGCTGCACACTATTGCAAGTCTGCGACACACACTCAGATGAGCTAGAAAACATTTGTCAGCCCTTAGAAAAATCCAAATGACCTACTGTTAGAACACAAGTCACAGTTTCTGTAGTTCTGTTGATAGTGTGCAGGAGGCCACTGAGGGCATCACACCTGTGTTGAAAGACATGGGGAATTTGATCAGTAAAATTCCCAGATGATGCTAGGCATTGAGGCAGGTCCTACCTACAGAGAGTAAGGCAGAAATCTCCAGTGGTCATCATTCTGACTGACAAGGTCTGTCTTCAGATCTGCTAGTATTTTCTGCCCTGAGCATTTTTGAGAACTTTAGTCTACTTGGTTTAAAGACACTGGAAGTACATATGCATCCCAATTAGCAGTGTATAGATTTTGGCTCTTGTGTCTCAGAGAGGCAGAGGAAACAAATAAAGAAACCACTTTATAGCTGTTAAAGAGGGGGAAAGTTTCGTTCTGGTTCTTATGGATAGCCTAAGTATGAAAAATGAGCTTATTTTACATGATACAAACAAATGTTATTGACAAATAGCAAATAGAGCTTATTTTACATAAACAGCAACAAGGTGGATACCAAAAACTAACAGCAACCTCAATATCTAGAATCCTTTCTATGTCTTGTACAGTTTACCAACTTATCAAGCGCCATCAGAGCACAGTAGTTTTCTTCCTCTTACTGCCTTATTTAGAAACTATTCTAGAGTATCATCCCTCAGATGGATAGAAACATTATTGTAATTTCCAGTCTCAAAGTATTTGTGGACACTTTTTTTGCTGCAATTTCCAGTCTCAAAGTATTTGTGGACACTTTTTTTGCTGCATGCTTACTGTGCTATTTTTATCTTTTATTATCTGATTTCTTCTCTTCCAATCTAAAAAGTTATCATGTTCCCTCTCCACTTCTTTCCAAATCATCCAGCAAACCTGAATGTAATACATATCTTCAGCCTCTTCTTGTCGTTTGAGGCAGAACCGGTGGCAGGAGAACTAAAGAAAGGTGTCCCAGACCAGTAGCCCATTTATCCTTTGAGGGAGAAAATATTTTTTCCTGCTGCCAGGTAAACGAGATAGTCTGCCCACTGAAGGAGAAACGGTGTATGCTGCAGATAGGAGGTTCTGACTGTGTTGATTATTTGAGGCAAGGTAAAGAGCCCTTACAGTTGCACAGAATAAAATTTCATTCTCCTTAGCTTAAAGACAAAGAAAACTAGAGCATTATTTAACAGAAATGCATTACAAACAATATTATTTAAATTTTGAAGACAGCAAGTATAGTCACTGAGAAATGTCACACTGACACCTGTGCAGACCTACATTTTGCCTTTTCATGCATTTGCATTGTGACAATTTTCAATGAGACCACATGCTGTTCTATTCCATAGATTTCCTGCTTCATTTGCACAGTAGACTGCAAAATTAAGTGGTGTAAGTATCTACACAGCTAGTATTTCCTGATTTTAAGTACTTAACTTTACAAAAATAAGATTATTTCCTGGGTTCCTTTCTGTGGCATGGTATCGTATAATCAGATCTTCTGCTTTTTAGTGATTTTATGCTCAAAGTAATAGCAATGCTCAGCACTCTTACAGTTAATATTGTTTCCTATTGCACATCTGGATTTAATGACTTTCATTTTGTTTAATTTCCCTGTTCAGCGTCAGAACTGTGTGTGCCGCATGCAGTTTCAAGTGACCAGCTATCTTCAGAAAACCTCAGTGCAGCTGTGGGACAAAAGATCGTCTCCCCCAACAGGATCTTCTCTGATGAACATAATTATGCTACTATTGTTATTGGTTTCCCAGACCTCTTGGTAAATACTGGGCATTATTTTACAATGAAGTAATATGATCTTGTTTATTCTGTAGCCAGTTAAGCACCTGTTTACCAAATGATCTGGAAAAAGGAAGGGAATGACAGTAAGTGACATATTTGAATAGTGTACAACATTTCAATGGAGTTTTAAATATTAAGAACTTGGCCAATGTCTAGCACAGACAACATTCATTGTTGGTAAGCTCTGAACAGTGCTGGCTAGAGGAATATTTTCTAAATCATGTGGGTTTACAGTTTTTAAATTAAATATAACTACTGAGAAAAATGATATCAGTATAATTTTGATCTGTTGAGTGTGAACTTTTTGTTCAGTGTGCAGCAGGTAGCAAGACTGTATTTAAGAAAAAGAAAAAAAGGTACAGAAAATGGTAGCAAAACTATACAGCCCCTTCACTATTGAAATATGTGTGAGTGTGCTCACTGCTGTGTCACAAATAGAAGAGGACCAGAAAGGAAAGTGAAACTTAGCTGTGTAATGACTAGGGCTATTGCAAGGAGTGGAGGTAAACACAGATAAAATAAAAGCAGTACATTTAATTATTTGTACTATTTTTATACTTACCACCTAATGATACATAAAAAGGGTAGTGCTTATGGAATAAATAATTACATGTCATGTTTGCCTAATAAATTTGTGCAAGATTGAAAATATAAGTATATACATATTAACATATATGAATTTTGGGAAAGCCAAATGACAGAAGAAAATAAAATTATTTAAAAATATGTTTCTGACAATAAGACATTCCCTGGCCCTGCAGCTAGCTTTTGAGTCTTCTCTTTTTTTGGATTTATTTTACCAGATTGGTTATTCTAGCTTTTCATGTCTTTTCAATAGATGTGATTTTATTGGTGGAAAAGGGAGATAATCCAGAGGAGGGAGTATTCAAGGTGCTACATACTTCAATAGTAACACACCAATGCTGATAGTGAAACATTTTTCTCTGCCTGATTTAGAGTGTGGGCCCATCTTTCTTCATACCTAGTTTTAGATATTCATGTGAATGTCAAAGGGGGAGTGCTAAGGGTGAATGCAGGGGTGATGGGTCAAAAGTTCAGATTCAGTGTTTCGTATCAATGGGGTAGGTGTTAATGGCATAGGTGGTTAGTATGAACAAGGTGTCTGAGCTCTTATTCTTAGTAGCACTGCTCAGTTTAACACAAAAACTGGGGCCTTCAAGAGGATTTTTTCTTGAGGCCCTTTTTACCACAGTGTGAGGTGAAGCAACTGGCTTTCATGTGAACACCGGCTAAATCCCAGTTTTATCTACATTAGTGGAAACTTAGATTATGGTAACAATGTGTCACACATGTTTGATTCAAGATTAGATTATTTCAATGCTTTCTAATCCTGGTTCAGTATCAAAAAAGTGTTGATTCAACTTTAGGTTTTCTAAGAGTCTAGAACTCAGCTAGGTGGTTTGTTGTTTTTCACTCCTACAGAAGTTTTCGATGAAAAAATAATCCAGGTCTTTTCCTTGTAATGTGGTAACATACGAAGTAACCACAGTAGCCAAATTAATTAAGAAGTGGAATTTACCAGTTTCTTAGACTCAATAGTAGTAATGTAGTAATAGCAGTAACATTTTCCTAAGTAGATTCCTTTTCTGTTGCAGTCTCCCAGTGAAGTGTATAGCTGGAAAAGAAACTCCTCTCTGAATCACAAACATGCTTCTCCTTCTGATCGATTGTATTATGGAGCCCAGAGAAAAACAGGAGCTGCAAAACAAACCAACTGTGTAACTTTATTGGCTTCTAATCAAATAGTCAGAATTTTAGCACCTGGAGATGTGCCTTTGAAAGACATTTACCCAAAAGGTAAGAGATTCATATACTTGTCCTGCAACACTTTTGCTTTTTGCTTTGTAGACTCCAATCACCCATTAAGTTTTTCAAAATATTCTTAAATAATCACAGAGCAGGCATGTGAGAAGGAATAAGAGTAGCTGCACTTATTTTTAAAATTACTTTTCATCATATTAACAGCTGAATTATAATTCTGAGTAATTAGCAGACTGTCTACACTGTGAATATCCCAGTAGATGGAGTTTCCCTCTGTCTGCACTGGAAACCCACTACAGGGGTATGATCATTCCAATACAGCCTTCAATGGGCCTTCACCAGTACAGTCAGACCTCGAAATTTGTAGATTACAGGTCTCCTGTGGGGTCCAAAAATTGCCCAATCCGTGAATACTATTCACAGGGGAGCAAAAAATGTGAATACACAAACCTGCAAACTCCATGAATACTATTTGCGGGGAAAATACCCGCAAATAGTATACAGTTGGCCCTCTTGCACCTCACGACCCTCATATTGCGGCTTCAGATCTTAGTGGCATGATTGTTTAGCGATGTAGGAGACGTGTTTTGCAACTGCACTTGTGAGACCGGCTACTGCCGCGGCGGCCGCAGCAGTGGCACGGGTGGCAGAACAGGCGGTGGTGGTGGCTCAGGCAGCAGCAGGGGTGGTACGGGCAGCATGGGGGGCAGTGGTGGGGGTGGCGGCGGCGGCCGCGGGGGCAGCACAGGTGACAATGAATATGCGCATATCCACATATGCAGATATGCGCTGGAAAGTCCAGGCTCGCTGCCACAGCCCAATTGGCCGGAACAGGACCCCATGTGGGTCTCTGTGTTACAGTTAAAGACTTCCTGACTCCTGGCAGGGCTGGCTGGGGCCACCCGCCGCGGCAGTGTAGGACTGCACCATCCCACGGAATTATACACTGCTCCATGAATAACTGAGTGATTGATAGCTTTAAATGTATAGAAAATTTTATGAGATTTATACAGTGCTTTATGACCATTGAAGTTGAAATATTTCATGCCTAAGATCATTATCATTGATTTTTCTTTCCTAAATGCTATCTTAATTTATGAATTACAAAAATTGATCTTAACTTAAACATATTTACTATGACCTTGCTGATACAATTAAATGGGACCTGAGCAAGACTCAAAGTTTTCTATTCCATAGCCGTTTTCAGGACTTTTTTAGGACATTTCTATTTATCAGTTAATGACTAATTTTTTTAATAGAGGAGGACCTATGAGGGAAATCCTATAGAAATCTGTGATACTCAGCATGTTATGAAAATCTGAAAAATTAATTAACACTGACATGACAGTGGTGATGATGCTGGTTATTCTTGGTGGTAGAAAGGATTCACCATAAAGGATTACAGAAGAACTACAAAAAACACATCCAGCTGGCAGCCAGTCACTAGTAGAGTTCCACAGGGGTCAGTGTTAGGCCTGGCACTGTTCAACATCTTTATTGATGATATGGATGAGGGAATTTGTCCATCATCAGCAAGTTTGCAGATGATACCAAGCTGAGGGCAAAGTTTGAACTGCCAGAGGGTAGGAGGGCCCTTCAGAGGGACCTTGGCAGGCTAGAGAAATGGGCAGACTCCAACAGTATGAGATTTAACAAGACTAAGTGCCANCGTAGTCTAGATGATGGGAGGCTTTGATGGATGGGGCGTGGTTCCCGTGGTTCCACACTTGTGGGTCTGATCCCTGGGTGGGTGTTCACTTGGGAGTTGGACTAGATGATCCTGTGGGTCCCTTCCACCTCAGAATAACCTGTGAACTTGTGAACCTGTGAATTCCGACTGCAATAGACCTAGGCGATGAAATTCAGAATAGATAAATATAATATACATGAAGGAAGAAAGAATCTTAATTCTATAACAAAGAAGATGAGGATGATCAGAATATCTTGAAAGAATTATTTTGCTATTGCAGTAGATAGTTTCATTAAGATAGCAGTTCAAAGCTCAGTATCAGTTAAAAAAACTAAATCAAGAATTACTAGGGAAGAAACAGGAAAAAAACAGAGAACCTCTTCTTTGTGCTCTTGTGCAAATCTGTGTGTCCTTAATACTGTTTAGTTTTGGTCTTCCATCTCAAGGTGAGAGAAGGCTGAACTGGGATAAGTTCAGAAGAAAACCACAAGGATGAGCAAGATTACATCAGCCAACCCTCCAGCATGTGAAGACAAGATCAGGAAGGCAGCATATGGTAGAGCTGTACAAAAGATGTATGGCATGGATGGCTGGGAAAAGGAACAATTTTGCACTCAGTAGCAGAGTTAGGGAGCAGCTAATGCAGGTAGTAGGAACTCCATCAAAACAAACAAGACATAGTTCTTCATACAGTGAAGAACCAGTAAACTCCTGTGAAAACACTTCCCAAAGGATGGTGTGAATGCTGAAACATGAATCCACAGGAAATCTGGACAAACTCATGTAAAGTTACTAAGTACATAGACATAAAAACATAGACATTGCATTCAGCTTAGGAAGCCCATAGATTGGAACATTGGCTAGTGAATTGAGGAAAATATCATGTGCACTTGTCTGTTCTTACACTTTTCAAGCATATAACTACTCTTGGAGACAAGATACTGGTGTAGAGAGGCCTAGTGCAGTTGGTCCTTTTCCACTTTGCGCCCCCTATATTGTGGCTTCACATCTTAGTGGCATAATTTTTCAGCGATTGAGGAGGTCCTTTTGCACAACTGCGCATGCACAACCTGACACACATGAATATTCAATTAGGCAGTCATGAATATGCAAATCAACCTACACAGCTGCCGCCGCTCCACCGCTTCCCCCCTGTCCCAGGACGGCAGCAGCAGCAGCTCTGCTGTTCCTCCCCCCTCCCCCCATGGCAGCGGCGACTCTGCCACTTCCGCCCCATCCCAGCACAGCCGCCACAGCAACCAATACACAGCAACACAGTGCCGAAACATTTCCCGGGTGCTGTGTGAGGCTGCGGAGCAAATTTGCATATTAATGAGCTCCTGTTCTATGTGGAAGTTGGGCTTTGCAGGAGACAAACAAGACCGCGGTACCATGGTATAGGAGTCCCAACTGTATTGCCATTGTTACAGCACAAAATCAAAAATATTTTCAAGTGAAAAAGGGAAAGACAGGAGAAAAGAGTCACGCATTCATGTGCTCAATTGGAAGATGAGATAAAAAAACATATCAGTGCTCATTTGAGGTTCTGTGTTTGCAGCCTTCTCCGCTGGGCTGTTTCTTCTGGAGTTTGCCTCTCAGTCTCACTAATTGACAGAATATTTAATTGAATATACGTTTAACTGTTACCAGTAGCTGTTGCACTGTTGTATTCTGTTGCCTTTGAGACATTGTTTTACATTTCTACTTGTGTTTCGACATCTGTCAGGCTTTTCTTCTCATCTTCTTGAACAACTGGTCAGTCCTGGCACACAGCCTTCCATTTCTATTAATAATTCAAAGTACGCAGCCAAAGTCTCGCATGTTCCAATATGTCTTACTGAAGCAGTTCCAGGAACAATATGCAAAAAAAAAAAATTGCCTGTATGTTTTATTGGAACTGTAAACCAGAATGATAGTTATATTTGAAAAGAATTTGTAAGAAGTAATAATTTCCCCAAAGGCTGACAAACTCAGACAAGAGATCATGTCAGAATCCAGCGAAGAAGAATTAATATTTATTCTAAAAACAAGACTATAGAGATGAGGTCTCTTTGAGAGCAAATACTTGCTTGGATTCTCAGCACTTTCTATAGATGAACATAAAGTAATGGTCTATTACTGAGTGCCTCTTTCTGGTAGTGTGGCACTAGCTGGAGCAACATGTGTAACACAATGTTACTAGAATGACCTTGACACATTACCTGGTCCACGTATTTATATAGGGACAAGCTGACACTGGTAGTCTCTTCTTAACTGATGTTTGTCAAACAATTAGCCTATTGCAAAGCTCTCCTTGTATAAGAAAGGCTTTTCATTGTATCAGGGTTTTTTTCTCTAAACAAAACTGCATACTTCATGTCACTTTCACTCACTCAAGATAATATTGCTGCTCTCTTTGTGATGATCTTCTCAAGAGGATTGGACATGTTTGTTTAGTAAAAAAATCCTTAAATTTGTCCTTATAGCCCATGTATTCTGACCTCTTTGTCACAGAAATCACAGAATGAGTAAGGTTATCAGGGACCCCTGGAGTTTGTCAAGTCCAACCTCCCTGATCAAGGAGGGTGCCCTGGTGTACGTTACTCAGGATTGTGTCCAAACAGTTGTTCCCCAGGGAAGGAGACTCTGCAACCTCTCTGACCATCCAGTTCCAGTGATCAGTCACCCTCACAATAAAGTTCTTCCTCAGCCTTTCCTCATTGGAGAAATACTCCAGTCCTTTCATCATCTTCATATACCTCCACTAGACTCACTCCAGGAACTCTGTGTTTTCCTTGTACTGAGTATCCCAGAACTAAACATTGTGTCTGTTTTCCTTGAAGTTTAATGTCTAGAACTGTGCATGGCTATTCTTCTCTGTCAGGCTTTGGCAAAAATGAACAAACTGCACTTGTTCGGGTCTGATGTTCATATTTCATTGTAAGATTCTTGACTGCAGTTCTATGGCCTAGCCAGCTGTTCCTTTGTAGCATTTGATTGCTTTTTCTTCAGCTCCCTACTCTGTAATCCTTTGTCTTTTTATAATTTAATTTGTTTGATTTGTGTCTTTTCTCTGGTTTATTAATTTAATTTTTAATCCTTATCCCACAGTTCTACCCTTTCCAGTTCAATGTCATCCCTTGTTCTAGATTTTCATCAGAATTTTTTATCTGCATTGCTCACAGAGGAGAGAGCAAATTTTAGAACAGTAACAAAATCTAGGGAAAACAAAAAGTGGTCTGTGGCTCACAAACTTGCATTTTCCCAGAATTTTTTTCCTATTTCTGATGTGTTTGATATTTCCATTTTTATGAAGATGAGTAAAGTCAGCAGATGTGCTACTGTAAGTATGTAGACTATAGATACTTATCTAGATACAGTAGACATGCATAAAGTGCTGCTGTGGGTTACTCTATATACTCATTGGAATATTAGGTCCTCTTATACTGCTGATCTTCCTGGATTTTTCTGTGTGCACTACAAACATTAACGCTTCTGTGGATAATACCAGACTCCCCTTCATTTCAAGGAGGTCAAAGATAGGTTGTTTCTGAAGGAAGTCAAGACTTGCTTTCATCTGGTGATAATGACATTTTGTACCAATACTGTGCTGTGTTAATTCTGTCTTCTGGTTTCTTTACTGAAAAACTGCCCTGATTTACTTCAGGCAGATGAAAGCCAGCTTCTAACTGGAAGCCACTTCTGACCCCTGGCAAAGTGTACTCATATGTTGGCAAAAGCCATTGTAGACACACACACAGAAATTTGTTTCTGAGGGAAGGACCAAATATTAGCTGTATTCATTAAAGTGTCCATAAACAGAATATTAAATGCTTGACAGCAATTTACTATAAAGTTATAAAATCTTTGGATACTGAGAATCTACTTGCAAAATAAGTGGTTCAATTTAAGGGAACAGTGTTTATGTTAATATTACTGAGAAATTTTCAAGTGGAAATAATAAACATAGTGTTTAGAAATCTTCTTAAATGTGCTTTTGAAGTTAGATATACAACTGACTTTATCTTCAGTGAGAGATAAAAGCAGGGACTTAGCGACTGCAGTAATGCCTGATTAGTGCTTTTGTGAGCAGATCTATATTTGTGTGTAGTTTTGACATATGCTATACAAAAACATTGTTCTTTTGTAATTATGACTTTTTACTTACTCACTATCATAATAATAAAACAATTCCCTACTTGCAATTTATGTTTCTGTATTGGATGTGAAAATGTATCATTTTCTGACAGGTACTGTATAATGAAATGTTTAAATCTAATTTGCTAAATGCAAATGCAATAACTAGTTAATCAAATGGCAGGAAAATAATGTTTGTTTATTTTCAGACGTCACTCCTCCAGAAGCTGCTGGATACTTGGAAGTAACGGATCTTAACTCAAAGAAAATCAAATACATTGCAATTCCTAGGTAACTGATTCTATTGATTAGAGCACCCTCTGTCTTAGAGGAAGAGCAAAGAGAATTTACTGTCTATTACTATATCAGATAAACAAACATTTCTTCTGATGTAGAAAGTAAGACTAATTCATACGTAGTGTAAAATTCTGCAAACATTGAAGTATATTTTTGTCAACATTATTTATCTGTTTACTAGGTGATACCAATGAAAATGTAGCAATTAGTTAGTTATGAAAGATAGCTTTGTCTTCCCCCTCTTCTACCCACTGTATTCTCTACCCTCTCGTTCTGATTTGATGTCTTTATTTTCTTTTCCTTGTTCCCTGTCTTCAGGATCTGACAATGACAGGCAGAATGATCCAGTGCTAGGTGTTAGGAAACCAGGAATTAAGTTCTGGTCCAATATAAAGTTCACTTGGAAAATAACTTGAGCTTCTCTATGTTGTAATTCTCCCTTTGGAAAGTATACATTCCCTCACAAGTATCTTGCATGATAAATTAAAATAGCCAGTCTGTATGGCTTCTGTTTGGTTTTAACATCTGTCTCGCACAGCTGTAGAGAGTATTTGCAAATGCTTCATAATATAAATATATATTTTAGTTACAAATTGTCATTTTCCACTCCAACAATAATAAAGGGGTTTGGTTTTTTTTAAAATGTCAGTCTCTCAACTTTGCATATTTAAGTGGTGTGTATATGAAATTCACACATCAATAATTTTATACTTTTATTCTATCCATTTGATGTTGATTGTATTAATATTGATTCTAATTTAAATAATTCTGGTTCATTAGTAATGTGGGGAGCATTTTATTTCATAGATAATTATTTTAGGGCTGGCCACAATTTTATAATTGGTACATTGGCCTACGTCTTACACAGTCATTCAAAAATGGAAGTCATTAATATGTAAACAGTAGGGAATGACTTTATTTTACATTAGCGTTTTATAAAAAATTACAGAAATTATTAAGCCATATTTTGATATCATGACCATTAACCTAGCACTAGGATTTAAGCTATATACAGCAGATCTGAGGAGAAGTCCAGGTTTAAAAATATACTTCAGTAAGAACTGATAAGAAAGTGAGTTATCATATATATATATATATACACATACATATATATATGTTGCTCTTTCTTATATTTTTAAAAATTAGTTGCAGAGTCAATTTGCATATCATTAACAGTACTGAAAAATGCATAGAATCTTCCTTATGTTATCTGAGTTCCCCTTCAGATTATGTATCTATTAGGCCCTCTGTTTCCGCAGTCAATTTTTATCAGCAGGGTAGCTGTTTAAAACAGCACTAAGATTCCCTGTACATAAAGCTGTGCATAAATGAGTGTTTAAATCTTCATTTTATATTAAAGCCCTAGAGAAAGGTGTAACTCTGATGGATATGCGTTTTCCTCATGCCCAGGTCATGTTCTCTCCTATTTCTTTTGTAGTTTTACATGCATTTGTAGTTTTTCTATAGCATCTTTTGTACATTTTTAATATTCTCTATAGTTTTTTCCCTACAGATTGCCTATTTTCAGGTAGATTAGATACAGCAGTGGGTTAGGGAACATATTCCCTTTCAGCCTGGTCTTCTATACTGCTTCTTACCCTGTGAAGTATCTTCTGGTTATGTCCAGTTTTCAGTAAGTGGAATGTTTCAGATGAAACAGTGGGTCTGCAGGACTCTCATGAAATGATGATGTAATTTCATTTAATTGTCTTAACTACAGGAATACTCGTCCCCCTTTTAATTGCAGCTTCAAGAAAAATCCTATGAATTCTTGTTTTCCAGATCACAATCTCTCTCTCCATATACATCTTGGCTGTCTAAGATCTCAGATGCCGATGCCCTGTTGGCACCACTGGGCAAAGTAGGTTTGGTTACTGTGGACATGGGAGGAGGTGTGAGACTTTGGGAAACTGGGCTGGAGAGCCTCCAGCGGTCACTGCAGGATTGGAGGAACATGATTGGCCAAGAAGATGGTCGTCCTGTGCAGGTAGGAGTTCACAAAACTGAACAAAATGAGCTGTGAATGAGTTTTTAGCTGGGAAAGGGAGAGGTGTGTTGAAGAAAACACAGTGAAGTGCAAATACACCTGTGAGAAAAATGGAATAGACTTGTTCACTGAAAAGAAGAGGCACAGTAGCTTAACTTTAAAAACTTTTTGTGGCCCCTGTTACTGACATACTCTCTGTCTTATACTGTTTGTATTTTTGCCAAATTCCAGTGCAATTCGGTTTCAGGGATTTGCGATGTTCGTGCTTCGCTGAGGGGTGGTGCCAGCACTCCCTGTGGGGCAAGACTGGCCCGGCCCCGTGGGGAGGGCACATGGTTTCTGTGGCTCGCCGTGGTGTTTAGAGCCCTGTGGCACCGTGCCCCGGTCCCTGACTCAGTCCTGTGTGTCTCCATGCCCAGTCCCTGCAATGGAAGGGTCACGCCACAGTATGCCCCAAGCAGCCGCCGAGACCCAGCCCAAGAATGCTGACCAGAGCCCGGGGACACCCCTTCCCTGCCGCGGAGTCAGGGTGAGCACGTGCGGTGGCAGCAGCCAGGTGGCAGCTGCAGAAGAGGCTGGGATGGTGCAGCGGCAGGATATGCCCACCCCGCGGCCGCGCCACACTGACAGCCCCAGTGGGCCAGGACGACATGGGGCTGGGACAGCGTTGGGACGGCCACCGGGGATAGGGAGTCGGGGAGGAGTGGTGCGAGGTTTGCGCTGCCAGTGGGGCAGTGTGAGCACACACAGTCGCAGCAGCCTGGCCCTGACTGCAGATGCAGAGGCGGCAGCATGACCCAAGAGAAGTCTAGGGATTCTCGGGGGGTCTCCTGAGGCAGACAGGGTGCAGAAATGCTTCCCTTTCCTCCTTTGTGCTGCAAGAACCTGTGGGGAGGAGTCAAAGAGGCTCCCCACCACTCCTGATTGGCTTGGGGTGGAGCAGTGGGCGTGGCCTGTATGCATATTAATGACCTGCACATATTTGCAAATTTGACGTTTCATGAGACCTCTGACATGACCCGTTTCTCACAAATGAGGAGGTATAACTGTACTGGCTAATATATAGGATCACCATTACAACATAAAGGGAAAATTCAGGACTGTTCAATTGCATCTCTACTTTGTGTTAGTGATTGGAGAAGGTATTACTTCAAAGAACTACAGTGGGCTTTAGGAGGACTTCTCCACTTCAACTATGGAAATCCTGTCTATCACGACTAGGAGGATCTCTATCTGTCACTACAGTTATTTCTGTTTCACGAATTTCTGTAACCACTTTCATAGTAAATTAGAATGGGAAAACAGAATGAGTCTATTCTAAATTAGATCTCTCTCTCTTCTTCTTTACACAGCATCTCAAGTGTGAATGAGATTTATTAGGTCAAGACCATAGCTCTTCTTTCACTTTCTTTTTCCACTCTTAGCTCCCTTTCTACAAGATGTTCTGCTGTTACAGAGACTTGGGAAGAACTGAACTGGTTTTGTTACTGGACCTCAGCAAATGCCATTCATAGAAGTCATGAGAAAAGGAAACTGTTACCCAGTAACACATTTGTGTGGACATTAGTCTCGTTACCAGTGCCATTTTTATTGCCAGTGCAGTTGCACTAGCTCCATCTTATGGTCAGATATAGTCAGTTTACACCAGCCCAGTTTCATCTGATGATCAGCTTGACTAGTGGAACAGTTTTACTTGTTTTAGATACATAGTTGTTTTTCCTTCAGTTTTTTGTTGACTTTTTTTAAAATAACTTGTAATTTCATTCAACAATATTACACTACTGTCAATAATAGTTAATAAATTATTAGAGAATACTGTCTTGGAAAGTACATATCATCAGAAAATTATAGATACTTAACTAGTACGATGTCAAGTAACCATTTTATAGAAGGCTGAGAGTTTTTCCAAGAGTCACGAAGCAGTTTTCAAGATCTGCTGTAGAATTTCTCTCCACTGGAAGCCTGCCTCTCTACTAGGCACATTCCAGGGAGAAGTCTCCTTAGAGTATCTTTCTTCTTTCCTCTATCAACACAGGGTACATAGCTCAAACCAGTGGCTTGTCAGAACTGAAATAGCATACTGATGATTTCTGCTAAAGGGCTGGAACAAAACCTCCACTGTGATCTTCAGACCTGCATAATTATAACCAACTTCTGTTTCTCTCCTTTACTTTTTTGCTTTGCTTTAAATGGACAGATAATGAGATCTAAGAAACAAAGCATTACAAAGCAATAAACAAAAATTAGGTCTTTTATGTAGACATCAGTAAGATAATAGATATGTAGTTGCTGTGTAAACTCTATGCTTTGATAGTTGGATATGAAGACCTTCAGCTTTCTTAATTTTTCAATGGACCTAGGCATAAAAGCAGTACCTTATTAAGGCAGTCATTTCTGGAAATGAAAGGATCCTGTTAGCTTGAAGACATATTTGTGTAGATTGCCTGAACAAGTAAGTGTAGCAAGAACTTCAGTGTCTCCTGTTCTAGAAACAATTAATTTGCTAAGAATGCTGCAGCTACGTATTTCCCTGTTTGTACAAAACTGAACATACTTTGCAGCCATGTGTTGATCTGTTCATTCCAGTATGTGAAAATCACCTTCTTTTGAGTAATATTTCATGCACATTCTCATTTTAAGTGACTTGGAGCCTAATGAGGCATCTCTAATACCTTAACTAAACCCATCATTCCCAATCATCTTGAAGCAGAAAGTAACTTAAGAAAATTGTCAGTGTTCCACATATCACCCCCCGCCCCCAAACTGCCATTCGTGAATCTCACAAAGCTGCTACAGGCTTAGCAAAGCTTATTATCCATTCATGGTGATATTCTTAGACCAACACGAGACCTGTCCTTGATAGTTAGGAACCTCTGTTCTGCAGAAACATGTGGGATCTTCCTGATGAATCTTCCTGACTTTTGAGAAAAAAGAATTAGAGGGTTTTCAATATAAATATACAGAGTTTCAAAGTATTGGAAACAAATCATGAGCTAGGCTTCAGTTGGAACTATTGGTACTCTCTTCTAGAGGTGCATTTTGGCTTTCACAAATACATTAACTCCCAGAAACAGGCCGAATATATATGAGCAATGAAACAGAGGAAAACAAACAGCTGTTCCACTTATTATAAGTAAACACATTGCCCTGATATCACATCATGGCAATCTTCAAAATAGTCAGCATTTGTTTTGTATTGTTAACATACTCAGCAGAGTTCAAACTGCTGAAGTCTTGAGGCTACAAAGTTAATTTATCAAAATATGGTACGTGTTTACAGAGTTTGCATTTATACATATACAGTCAGGTCTCCTATACCATGGTACCATGGGTCTTGTTTATCTCCTGTGAAGCCCTCTGTCTGTGTAGAATGGCATCTCATTAATATGCAAATTTGCCCCGCACCCTCACACCTCCCCCCAGCACTTTGGCACTCTTTTGGCACTGCCCTGCTGTGTGTCGATGTTAGTGTCGGGGCTTCCCAGTGCCCATGACCACCACACGCCAGGAAAAAACCCTTTTCCACTTGGCCGGGGACACAGGTGCAGGGAGCCGCCCATGCCACTGTCCTGGTGTCTCTCTGGGTGGGTAGACCTGGTCTCTCCATACTCGGGCTAGACGTCTACCCAGAGAAAGTCTCAGACACCACGTCTAACCTGAGAGTGAGTAAATCTTTCATAACTGCATGAAACCTTCTCACTCGGAGCCGAGCTGAGGGGAGCGGGGTGGGTGGCGCTTGAGCAGAGCAGAGGCACTGTGGGGGCAGTGTGCACCCGGCTCAGCTCTGCCACAGCTGGCTCAGGTTGGGCGCCAGCTCTGGCTCTCTGCTGCACCAGCATGGCGCAGGTGCCCACCCCAAGCTGGCACAGGCGGGCGGCCATGGGGTGTGAAATTTACATATTCATGACTGCCTACTTTGAATATTCATGCGTGTCAAGTCATGCATGCGCAGTCCCAAAATGGGCCTCCTTAATCGCTGAAAAATCATGCAGCGAAGATCTGGGGGGTGCGAAGTGGAAGAGGGCCAAGTGTATTGAAGTTTTAAACTCAAAAAAATTCTACAGTATACTGAAATTATTAAATTGGAATGCCTAAAATAAAATATCCAAAGAAAAGAGTGTATTTTCTAAAGTTGTGTACTCTACTCCAAAAATTGTTAAGATTTTTCACCATTCAGTGTCTCTGAGAACAGGGTCACTTCATTAACAAATATCTGAAAAGAATTTGAAAGACAATTTCTTTTTAAATCTTGTACTAAAAGTTTCTTGTCAATAGGCAGACAATAATTCTGTGTTACTTTTTTCATCAAAGGGTTATTGATAGAAATTAAATGGAAAAACATTGCTTTCTGACATAGTTGGGGTATTGTTTGTCAGTGAGTCTCGTTTAGTGGTATGTCTCATATAGGTAAAGTACAATGCTTAGATACAAATAATTTAAGGTGCATAATTTAGAGGTATTTCAATAGATGGCAAAGCATTTATCCATGACTATTACAGAAAGCATTTTTTTCTATATTTCTTCCCCCTAATGTTCTCCTGCTATATAGGCTATTGTGCAAAATGTTTTATGCTAGGTAAAGATTATGCTCAGAATGTCATTGTTTTCAGAAGTCCCAGGATATACCCAAACAGGCTGAGTCACAGAATCACAGAATTGCAGAATTAGTAAGGTTGGAAAAGACCATAGAGATCAAGTCCAACCTATCACCTATTACCTAACCTAGCCTAACCTGTTACCTAACCTCTTGCCATCCTGCTACCAACACACAATCCTATGTATAACACACTACCCTAATATCTAAGTCATGCCACCAAGTACATCATCCAACCTTTTCTTAAACACCTCTAGGGACGGTGACTCCNGCTGCACCAGCATGGCGCAGGTGCCCACCCCAAGCTGGCACAGGCGGGCGGCCATGGGGTGTGAAATTTACATATTCATGACTGCCTACTTTGAATATTCATGCGTGTCAAGTCATGCATGCGCAGTCCCAAAATGGGCCTCCTTAATCGCTGAAAAATCATGCAGCGAAGATCTGGGGGGTGCGAAGTGGAAGAGGGCCAAGTGTATTGAAGTTTTAAACTCAAAAAAATTCTACAGTATACTGAAATTATTAAATTGGAATGCCTAAAATAAAATATCCAAAGAAAAGAGTGTATTTTCTAAAGTTGTGTACTCTACTCCAAAAATTGTTAAGATTTTTCACCATTCAGTGTCTCTGAGAACAGGGTCACTTCATTAACAAATATCTGAAAAGAATTTGAAAGACAATTTCTTTTTAAATCTTGTACTAAAAGTTTCTTGTCAATAGGCAGACAATAATTCTGTGTTACTTTTTTCATCAAAGGGTTATTGATAGAAATTAAATGGAAAAACATTGCTTTCTGACATAGTTGGGGTATTGTTTGTCAGTGAGTCTCGTTTAGTGGTATGTCTCATATAGGTAAAGTACAATGCTTAGATACAAATAATTTAAGGTGCATAATTTAGAGGTATTTCAATAGATGGCAAAGCATTTATCCATGACTATTACAGAAAGCATTTTTTTCTATATTTCTTCCCCCTAATGTTCTCCTGCTATATAGGCTATTGTGCAAAATGTTTTATGCTAGGTAAAGATTATGCTCAGAATGTCATTGTTTTCAGAAGTCCCAGGATATACCCAAACAGGCTGAGTCACAGAATCACAGAATTGCAGAATTAGTAAGGTTGGAAAAGACCATAGAGATCAAGTCCAACCTATCACCTATTACCTAACCTAGCCTAACCTGTTACCTAACCTCTTGCCATCNAGTCTGCGAAGTTCCTCAGAGCACACATGCGCTGTGCCTCTGCTTTGCCGAGGGGCGGTGCTGGCTCTCCCTGTGAGGCGGGATGGGCCCACGGGGAGGGCAGGCAGGGAGGCCACACAGTTTCTCCGGCTAAGCCTGGCATTTAGAGCCCTGCAGCATCCCCCGGCGGGCTGGCAGTCCCCAGCCCCGCAGCAGCCCCCAGTCCCGCAGCAGCCCCGGTGGCCCGAGATGCCATGCCGGGACGCCGTGGGCACGCGCATCGGGGTCGGGGTAGGGGAGCCATGGCGCGGGATTTGGTCTGTGGGAGCACCACTGCAGCAGCCCGGAAAAGCCAACATATTCTCGGTGGGGGGAGGGTTCTCCTGAGTCAGAGGGGGCTCAGAAACGATTCCCTTTGCCCCCCTGTGCTGACAGTCCGAGGAGAGAGGCAGAAAATGGTCCGCAGCGCTCTGGAGTGCCGGGGGGTGGAGCAAAGGGCATGGCCTGCATGCATATTAACGACCTGCACTTCTTTGCGAGTTTGGCTTTCTGCGAGACCCCTGGGTTGTCCCCTTCCTTGCGAATGAGGGGGTTTAACTAGTTCTACATGGGGTTATTGTGTGGGGTATTGTGTGGGGTAATGTGTGAATGTGTGAAAATATACTTGGTCAAAGATTTCAAAAGCTTTGTCACCTAGTTTATGGTGAACTCAAAATTCACAGCACTCAAGCAGTTCTGTCCCAGATTCATTCTGTTAGCAGAGGTCTTAGAGGACAGCTCAGCCTTGCTTATGTTTCAGGCCTTGGCACTAAAAGGAGGCATGAATGAAATCTATATAAGAATGGGGAAGGCTTTAGATTAAGTTTTGGGGATTTTTTATTCCTGATCTTCTGCCCTGTTAAACTGATTAAAAGAATAGTTTTTCTGTCAAAAGTGAATGGTTTTATCTGAAATAGTGATTACATTTCTCAGTAGTGCCGGATGCATGTTCTTTTGGTGTCCACTGTGACTAGTTAACATTTTACTGGTACAGTGTTTCCACAAAGCATAAATCACTCTTAACTAGCTAAATGGAGAAGTGAAAAAAAATTTCTTCATCCATCCACAACTGGTTCCCTTTAGACACACCTAAACTTCTAAATATACCTATAATTATTGCAGCATCTGGGTGCAATAAGCATTATCATTGCTTTCCAGAGGAGGGAACTGAGACTTAAGGAAGACAGGTCACCTGTTCAAGTTCATGCTGTATGTCTGCACTGCAGTGTCAGAGGGATAAATGCATTATTTGATGTTAAATAGCTTGAAAGTCCTTGAATGCTGCAGTCAACATGAATGTATCTCGATTGGCGGGGGGGGAGAAGCATATAAATGGAGGGCAGCCATCTAAGGAAACAAATGTCAACTCTAGATTGCTTAAGGTTGAAACAGGTTTGGATGAGTACAGGCATAATTAGCAAAACTCAAGAATGCAGTAAATTGATATTTCTCAGATATAAATGGCTGTCTTCACGGTCTTATAGCAGCACTCAAAAGATAGAACACATAAATTATCCTTTGTCCTGTGAATAGCTGGAAGATATGAACATGAGTTCCATGTTAGTAATGTAAAACAGTAATGTGTGTTCATCACCAATAGTTATTTTTTGTGTTGTAACTGCTCAAATCACCCATGATGCACAGGCTTTTTGCTAAAAACAGTATTTTCAGGAGTTCAGCAGCACTCAGTAGTAATTCCCAACATTTAGACTTTCTTCTGCAATCCATCAGTTAACGTTTAGATCTGATTATAGCACAGATAAAAGCTAAGTAGCTATTATGAGGTGCCAGGCTCATCATTAAAAATATATTTAAAATGTGTTCTTTTCCTGCCCATACTTCTGCTTAAGTTTGTGTAGTACTGGAGTCAAAGTTGAGTATATTCCTGAAGTAATCATAATGCCAAAATGTCACATTTACTGTTGAAGTTAAAAGATGTACAGTTATGTTAAATTAAGTGGGGGAGATGTACATATGTATTTGTGAATGTATTAATATATATTCACACATGTGGATATAAATGTGTGTATACACAAACATTCATTTGTGTCCCGTTCTGGGGTCCTCAGTTTGAGAAAGATGTTGAGATGCTAGAATGTATCCAGAGAACAGCAACGAGAATGGTGAAGGGACTGGAGCAGAAGCCCTATGAATAGTGGCTGAGGAAGATGGGATTGTTTAGCCTGAAGAAGAGGAGGCTCAGGGGAGACTTTATTGCACTCTACAACTGCCTGAAAGGCAGTTGGAGCCAGGTGGGCATCAATATTTTCTCCCAGGCAACCAATGATAGAACAAGAAGACATAGTCTCAAGTTGCACAAGGGGAAGTTTAAGCTGGATGTTAGGAAGAAATTCTTCACAGAAAGAGTGATTTGCCATTGGAATGGGCTGCTCAGGGAGGTGGTGGAGTCTGGATGTGGCACTTAGTGCCATGGTTTAGTTGATGAGATCATGAACTTGATGATCTCAAAGGTCTTTTCCAACCTAGTTTGTTCTGTGATTCTGTGATTTTTTCCCCCAGTTGTCATGCTTGTACGTGGGCTCTTTTGAAGTAGAATTACTTAAAGAGCTCATCATAACTTTGCAGGTATCCAGTCCCTCAGGGACTGTATTTCATAACGAGCAAGAATTGAAAGTCAGTTTGGGTAATGATCATCTTATTCCCTTCCTTGTATAGTCTCATTTATGCCATTTGTATTCAATACAACTAATCATGTAGAAGTCTACATGAAGTATTCACCCCTTAAATGAATTAATATTTTTTATTTTAATGAATGCATCATTTTTTTCCTTTGATTTTCTGAAGCTGTACTTGAAAGTTCAGAGTAATGCGAATTCACCCGATGAAATTTATTTTTTTAACTTGGATATTTATCTGAAGAATAATTGACTGTGGAGTTTCAGTGATCCCAACTTGTTTATATTTACTCCTCAGGTTCTGCTTTAATCTATACTGATATTTTGGGGTTTGTTTTCCTTTTTAAAAGTGACATTTTACTTTACAACATTTTAACAAAAAACAGCCTCTTCTTGATGTTAGGGCTGCACTGGGCAAAGCTGTAGCTCTTGAATCGAAACAAAAGCATGACCCTTAGCAAGAGTGGCTGTTCCTTCTCCCCACCACCACCCTCGTTCTGTATTTTTTACTTCAGACCAAACAGTTTTTCTGACCACATGAGGGCATCCGTGGGCTAATGCGTAACAGTGATTCCTCTCAGCTCCTTACGGTCTGTGCAAACTCCATAAATTATGAAAAATATATGCAATGGAGAGTTTTTGTAAGTTGAAAATAACCGTATGATGACATTCTGCAGTCCTGCATAAGACCCTGAAAATCTTGAAATACTGCAAATTACAGAGTTATCTAGTCAGTAGGTGGATTGCAAGGTATAGTTTGATACCAGTTTTTTGATTACAGGTCTGAGATCTGTGAGCCCCAAATACATAGTTTATGTCTGTGGCCTTTTCCTGGACCGCATTGTTCATTTCATCAAAGTGAGGAATAGCAGTTGTAAACTGCCCTTTGAAGAAAGGCATCTGAGCATGGGGAAGCATGGGTCAAACTAGAAAGCCATGAAGTTACAGAGCTCAGGATGTTCATATCTCTAAAAATAGTTGCTAGGTAAAGCAACTCAGATAAAGATCATTGGTTCTCTGACAGATACTTTTTCTAAAGTATGTTATCTTTATCTTAAGTGAGGCCCTTGTTGGAAGCATCGTACAAAAATGTCTAAAATACATTGTCTTTAGAAAAGATCTTCAGATCTAATTAGAGCAGACAGACAAAGAGCAGGAGGGAAAAAAACATAACTTTCTGTTAGAGAAGGCTGATCCAGCATAAAGTTTCTCTTTCTTCCTCTAAACTTCCTATGAAAGCCTGAAGTTCTCATGGGAGAAAATATAATCACCTTAACATGCCATATTTCAGATCTCAGAAAGTCAGCAGCATTGCACATTGGGGACATAAAGGCTGGAACTCCTAAATCCAGTGAAATCCTGCTGTCCCAGTGGAATGAATGCATACTGCCTTTATGAAAGTTGTTCCCTGATTAGTGAAAGAACAAATGTAGGGAAAATGTAAATCATCTGATCTGTTACAATATTGCTAAATATAGTAGACTTTCCTTTGCAAACAAAAGGAAACATGATTGATCTTAAACAACTTCTGCGTCTTCTTCTAAGGAAAGATTTGACAAGGTCCTAGGTATACAGAAAATCAGGCTTTTCTGCTTTCACGTTTTTTTAAACTTTGTTTTTCTCCTGTGGTTTTCACAGAATCACAGAATCACAGAATATTATGAGTTGGAAGGGACCCACAAGGATCATCTAGTCCAACTCACCATCTAACACCCGTACAGAGACCGAGAGCACATCCCAGAGCATAACACCAACCTAGATCCCTCACAGTCTAGCAGGCCACTCCGAGCCGGAAGGGGCCCAGGGTCATCCAGCCCTACACCCCCCAGCTAGACCATGTCACTAAGCTCCTCGTCCAGTCTTCTCTTAAACACCTCCAGGGACGGCGACTCCACCACCTCCCTGGGCAGCCCATTCCAATACGCAATTACTCTCTCTGTGAAAAACCGCTTCCTAACGT
Organism: Pitta sordida; assembly: GCA_013390025.1. NCBI lineage: Eukaryota > Metazoa > Chordata > Aves > Passeriformes > Pittidae > Pitta > Pitta sordida. The sequence continues at coordinate 191,441 of WEKX01024490.1, forward strand.
TAAGATTGAACCTCCCCTGGCGTAGCTTGAGGCCGTGCCCTCTCGTTCTGGTGTCGTCAGCCTGGAAGAAGAGGTCTACACCCATCTGGCTGCAACCTCCCCGCAGGTAGTTGTAAACAGCAATGTCAGTCTGGACTATTCCAAATTGACATAATGTGTTCACTTATCCATTCTTTCAAGCTGTTAATTATTCACGGTACTCCAGAAGAAACCAAAGCAGTGTTTTCTGAGTACACTGATTTTAGGAAGTGTGTAGTAGTGACAATAAATAAACAAACTAGACATTAAGTATCTGCTCTGATATTACAGTCGTCCCTTGATTATTTGGTCTCCCCTCCCACACGAAGCCCTCGCTTCACAAAGATAGCCACCTCATTAATATACAAATTAGCCTTGCCCACCACACCATCACCCTCAGCCCTAGGACGCTCTGGCACTGGGTCAGCACTGCTCCACTGTGTCAGTGTTTGTCTCAGGGGAAGAAAAGACACAGCCACTGATCACAGCTGTGCCAGGCTCTTGCAAGCAAAACAAGGTAATGCAACTGTTCACTAACACAGTGCCAGCTTCCTGTTGGTAAGTGCAGCTTGAGTTCCCTGATGGATGTTGAGCACAGCCCTTGGTGGGGGGTGGGAGGAAAGTGGCTTGTCCCTACACATCACTGGTATCAGAGCAGAGTTCCTCCAGTGGCTCAAGAACCCTGAACAACAACAGCTTTGTCAGCGCTGGCATACTCAGGCCAGCAGAGCACTGCCTCTCCTCATGAAGCCATGCATGGTGGGCAGCACGGGCAGAGCGCTACCTCTCTGATCTGAGTGGTGTGGGGCAGGTGGTGCGGGGAGAACGCTGCCTCTCCCCGCCAAGCAGCACGAGCAGGCTGGCAGAGGACTGCTCCAGCAGTCCTTGCAGCAGGGCGGGTGGGGCTAATTGGAATATTCATGACTGTCTACTTTGCATATTCATGACTATCACCACAGGTGCAGTTGTGACTGCACCGCGAAACAGTGCCATCTTGGTGGAGAAAACATGAAGTAGTGAGGGTTTTCTGTATTTCATAGTGGATTAGCACACTAAAAAGATTATGACCTCACATCTTATAGTTGAATATAATTGAATAGAGAATTTTAAACAATGACAGAGGAAAATGGAATTTACGCAGCATTAACATGGCAGAAAATTCTTTAAATTACATAAATGTATGGTATTCCCTTATTTCTTTAGTTCATCCAGATTTTAAGCCATGGATGTCCTTATTCCTAAGCAAAATACTCTAATGCATCTATTGAGCAGCTTCTGAGTTGGTTCTTAGAATGACAGCATTAGTTCAAAAGAGGACCCTCAGCAGCAATGACTGCATTTTATGTAGTGTTTTGGGGATTTTAGCTGGTGTATATAAATTTCATTTCAAGCCAGATACACCTTTTTATGTCTCACTCCAAATCTCCACCTCATATTCGCTTTTCTAAAATTCCATCAAAGTTGTGATGCTTTGTACAGTTTTGCTATTCAAGACAGAAGCTTAATGCCTGTATGAAGTTTAAAAGCTACTTCTAGAAAGAAATGTTCATAGGAGTAAGATGATTCATGAAGCTTCATTAGTTGATTTTGAGCTCTTGCAAAGTTTTACTGGAAAGACAGAAAATCAAAATGAAGCAAAATGAATGAAGAGAATGGATGAAAAGTTTTATACTGCAGTACAACTGATGTTTTTTTCATTTCAGGATATAATTGAAGAAACAGAATATATGTATTTCACACATTTTTATTGTCTTGTCTAAGACTGAATATTCTTTTCTGTAGAAAAATTAGGTGTGGGCTTAATTTTGTGCTGTTGGTCTGAATAGAAATTATGCTATTAATTTTTAGTACGTGCAGAAAAGGCTGTACATGACACACTACAAATGAACATAATAGAAACCACTAGCTTTTTATTTGCCCATTGATGCCTTTCTCTCACTAGCTTGGGTAACTAGATTATAAAATATTTTCTTTCTGTCTTTAGTAGAATCAGTTTTGTCAGTTTTTAGAGGGTAAAAGCACCATGGAAGAGAAAAATTAGCCTTTGATTTGCCTGATGTGGAACTTTTATATGCTTTTTGAGAATGAAATCATATATTCATGGTGCTGATAAAGAGCGTGTTGCAGGAAGGTATGTTCTTTTGACCTGTTAAATGCAGCCTAGTGTAATGCTGAGAGTTTAAGGCTGGAGGAGATGAGGAATAAAAGAAAACAATGATTTTATTTCAGGGAAAGGTCAATTTTTTGCATATCTGCTGAAATGCATTCTGCATTCTGTGGAATACATTTCTTTGCGCCACTGGGGGAAGGATTACTTAATGCCTTTTTCTTCTGGAGAATAGTCATGTTTGGCTATAGCTGATGTCAATCTTTTTTCATAGTAATGTATGAGAGCAATAACAGTTTTTTCACTGATTTTGATGAAGAAATTACCATCTCCCAGATCACCCATAAGACAAAAATCTGATGTTTTCACTTCTTTTCCTGTGGTATTCTTCTACATACAATTTTTGTCCACAAAACTAATAAAGAAAGCAAATTATTTAAGAAACCATAGGTATTTTAACTTTATAGTGTTTCTAGTGATTTTATATTCATATAATTACTATTTTTCAACATGCTTTGTATCACTATAAACTACCATGTTTAATATGTTTTATATTAATGAGAAAGCAAAATAGCAGATTATGTCTTTCCTTTTCATCTCACATATATTAGGAAAAGTGCAAATATCTTCTAATTTGGGTCTTATAAAGTTTTCCAACATAAATATTCTCTACAGTTGTAAATACTGCAGCTCTTACCCAGTGTAATTTGTATGTGTTTATTAAGTTGTGGCACATGAAGTCATGCAGATTGCAGCTTTAGGAAATGTGTTCTATGTGGAATGATCCACTGAATGCTTTAAAGGGCTTAGTAAAGAGGTAGGTTCTTTGTCACCACATACAACAAGGAGGAATTCCATTTATTTCTATTATGAAGATGTAAAAACCTGTAAGGAATGCTCAGCTCTGCTTAAACATTACCAAAAGGATAAGAAATGCTTGATTTAAGAAGGTCAGAAGAATGGAAATATAGTCCAATTTTTAAAGTAAAGATTTCATCCCTTTACACCCAGGATGTTAACCTAGAATCAAGAGTACTTTTTTTCTGATTTCCCCCCCTTTTTGTATCTAGAGTATTAAAATAACCATTGTGTTTTATGTAAGGGGATTAGATGTGAGTTCACCCTGTCAGGCCAGATATAATTAAAACTAAGAGGTGAAAGGTCTGTTCCTCTGTACATGAGGCAGCTCACCCCCATTGGAAACCAGAGTTTCTTTGCCAGTCCTGAGGCAGAAACTTGCTTTCGTTGCTGTGAGCTCCACAAAGGAGCTTTTCTGTCAAGCACTCCTGAATGGGAGGCACTGACACCTCCTATGGCCTTCAGGAATTTTAATGAAGTTAACCCCATCCGAATACAAAAGTAAGCTGCTATATCAAACGACCATCTACTCTTTAGCCAATTTGCAGTGCTGAAGAGAGGCCTGTCAGTTACAGGGTAGGGTGACAGGAATATCTAAAAAAATTATCTACATCCCAGTTGACATTAAGGTAAAGCCTCTTACATTTTACTGGAAGCTGTCATTCATTGATTACTTTCCTATTCAAAGCTAGAAACGTTTTCAAGCACGTTTGACTTCTGCTTGCAAATTCCAGAAGATATTTCCTAATCTCTAATTAGTTCTCCTGCTGCCAGCAGTTAAATCTAAGTAGATGCCCCTTGTTTTAGAAAGTCAGCTTTTTCACACAACTGTGATGGAGATATGGACATCTAAGACAGTGAGAGCTGTTGGTTAGATCTCCTGCATAAACCTCCCAGGAATAAAGAAAATTTCAAGTGGTTCAGGACTGGAGGAGGTGAAATTCCCTCTCTCTTTCCCTGTCTCCACAATTAAGATAACCAATGGCATCCTGGCCTGTATTAGGAACAGTGTGGTCAGTCGGACTAGAGAAGTTATCCTTCCCCTGTACTCGGTGCTGGTCAGACCACATTTTGAGTACTGTGTGCAGTTCTGGTCTCCCCAGTTTAAGAGGGATGTTGAACTGCTTGAGAGGGTCCAGAGAAGGGTGACAAGGATGGTGAAAGGACTGGAGAACAAGCCCTATGGGAAGCGACTACAGGAACTGGGGTTGTTCATCCTGGAGAAGAGGAGGCTCAGAGGTGACCTCATTGCTGTTTACAACTACCTGCAGTCAGGTGGGTGTGAATCTCTTCTCTCAGGCTGGTGACACCAGAACAAGAGGACATGGCCTTAAGCTACACCAGGGGAGGTTTAGACAGGATGTTATGAAGAGTTTTTTCACAGAGAGAGTGATCTCTCATTGGAATGGTCTGCCCAGGGAGGTGGTGGAGTTGCCATCCCTGGAGGTGTTCAAGAGAAGACTCGATGAGGTGCTCAGTGACATGGTCTAGTTGGTGGGAGGCTTGGATGGATGGAGCGTGGTTCCCATGTTTCCACGCTTGTGGGTCTGATCCCTGGGTGGATGTTCGCTTGGGAGTTGGACTAGAAGATCCTGTGGGTCCCTTCCATCTCAGAATAACCTGTGAACCTGGGTTGCTTTATTGCCCGTGAAAAGAAATACAGTAAACCCTGGAATGTTGTGGGGGTCGGATCTGGAAACATGCCGCAATAAGTGAAATAACCTGTGAACCTGTGAACCTGTGATGCTCAACAAATTCAGTTTCTGTCTCTTACTGAGAGATTACAAAAATATCGAAAGTATGCCAGTGCTCCCTTACTCTCCAGGGTGTTAATGTTATTACATTTAGTGTTATTAAATTATGTGATTTCACATCAGAATTCAATAGAATTCAATCCCACATTCATTTAAATGGCATGAATGTAGTTCTAGATCCACTTCCAAACATTGCTAAGATCTGTTTAGTACACAGTATACCATAGTTTGTCTGACCAGCACAAGTCTAGACAAAACTACCCGTCTTTAACTCACCTTCACAGTGGCCACTGTTGCAGATTGGTATGCCTTTAGTAGCTGGTTGGCATAAATGTGACACTGATGGAAAACGCCCAGTTCCACTGTGTTCCTGAGTGCAGTAAATCCTGTAACTGGCTTCTTTGAGCCTCTTTATCTTCTTAACATATGAAGGATGATAAGATCACTTAGTGTCCAAACTGAATGTGTTTGTATCAGTTTCTCTTACTCGGTTCACTCTTAGAATCTCAGTGTTCTCAAACAAAGAAAAATAAAGTTAGCCATGCAAAACTGTTTTGGCGTGCATTCATATATCTCAGTAGGAACTGGTATAGAGCAAGTTGTTCAGATACTATGTATTTCTCACTTAATGTGAGTGTTTAGTTCTATTCCTGCCTGATTGCCCTTGCTGTCAGGAACGAATGGATGTGTAAAAGGCAGGAACAGAAAATTAAGTCCAAGTATTAACAAATCTTGGTATTTGTTGTTGTTTCTTCATTTCCTCTTCTCTTACACACATCTTTCATACCATTGCCCCTTCAGAAAAGCACATTTCTTTGGTATCTTTCTGACTTGCAGTCCTTATATTCTTCTCAAAGGAAATTTTTTTGTTTTCTTGCTTCATTGACTTTGGAAGACATACAGAGCCTTCGCCACAAAATCATACTGAATGTACCCATTCCATTACCTGTTGCTATAAGGGTCTGAGAATATACTAGTATCGACAAAGAAAATAAGATAACAAAAGTACAGTCAGCCCTCTTCCACTTCGTGCCCAGAGAGCGGCTTCACATCTTTGCTACTTGGTTTTTCAGTGATTGAGGAGGCCCATTTCGGGACTGCGCATGCGCGACCTGACATGCATGAATATTCAAAGTAGGTGGTCATGAATATGCAAATCCCCCCCTCCATCACCCATGCCGCAGCCGCCACCTGTGCCACAGCAACCGCCCGTGCCCTGCAGTGCCTCCTCCACCCACTGCAGCTGCCCCATGGGGCAGAGGAGCTATGCACGCTGGCCCCAGCCACAGCTGTGCCGTGCCAGGTGTGTCCCCTGGGAGGGAACACGGCGGGCAGAGCTCAGAACTCCATAGAGCCCCGCGGTGCCCCTCCACCCACTGCAGCTGCCCCATGGGCCAGAAGAGACCGGCTTCGTTCCACCAACTACACGAGGAACTTCTGGGAAGGCCCCGCAGTTGCTCTGCAGCTGGGGGGATGGGGTGACCAGGGCAAAATTTACATATTAATGAGCTGCTGCCACTCAACGCTGACAGAGGGCTGCACAGGGAGGGCTCAAGACCCACGGTACCATGGTATAGGAGGCTCGACTGTATTTGAAACCAAGGACTAAGACCACTGATGAGGACTGAGAATTTCGCCTCTACAGAGAGTAAAATAGGTATCATGTATCACAGGAGAGGATGGCAGTTGTGCATCTCGTGTGATGAAGACTTTGAAAAAGTACTGCCCAAACAGAGAGTGGGAAAGTGCTTTCACGCTCTGATTGTGGATCATCAGTATGTACAAATAAATTTAGATAATATACAATTGAAATGTGTGCCATGAGTGTTTTGGAAATAGTAGTTATTTGGGAAATCAAAAGGGAGTTTCAGAAGGAAAAAATCATGTTTCTTCCAGCTATTTTACTCTGATTTCTGCCTCATAACTGGAGCTCAAGGCTACTAGACTGAATCCATCTGTTGTTTCACAAAGCCGTGATATGCACACCAGGCAGTATGGAATCTGCACAATGATGCAGGAATGAATAGCGCCTTTGAGTGCATGGATAGCTAGGAAGAGCACAGATTTCCCTCAAGAAGAGATTCTTAGTCAAAACTCTCCCTGAAAGAAATAGGGTTCATAGAAGTCTTGCAATAGATTCAAATGGAAAATACTCAGGAGGGAGCAGGTCAGCTTTTGAGCAAGGAAATTATGTATTTATTTGAAAATTATTCATCATAACAATAAGAAATAACTCTTTTTAGAAAGTTTGATCAGACAAGCTTGGAAAAGTTACTGTGGATTTTAAGTTTGTTTGAGACATTTCTCTACTTTTAGTACTTGTTTTTCTTGTATTCCCTCTCAAGCAAGACAAACTAGACTTTTCCCACTGACTGTCCTTCAGTTTCTCAGGGTGATAATCCTTCCAGTTCTGGATCCTCCCCCTTAAATCTACCTTTCTAATAGTTTCTAATGTGAAGAATTCCTCCAGTTCTCAGAGGGGTGACTTATCTATGGGTATTCTATCTCTTTATATTTGAATAATCTCTTTATCTTGAATCTCTTTATATGCTGAAGGATGTAGCATTGTCCAGAACTTTTTCTCTTCTGTTTTTATCTTGTCGTCCCTCTGAATTTCATGTCAAGGCTCAATGATTTACTGTTTATTTCTTTCTAAAATGTATCTTCAATTCTAATATAGATTTTTGCTAGTCTAACCTTTAGTTTATAGAGGTGCTTTCAGAGGAGAGAGAAGTTGTTGGTTATAAAATCACCTTAAAACACTTCCATGGAGACAGGGATGGAAAGGAGAAAAGCCTGATAAAGTCACTAAGACAATTATCTAAGAGCTCAAAGAAAAACTAGGAAAGTACATCCAAAAGATTTTCTACAAAGGATTCTACAGTGCTAATTTAATGCAGTTTCTATGTATATGGTATATTTAAAAAATAATTACCTTAGGAAACCAGTTCTAATAAAAACTTGCTGTTAAAGTATGCAGACTTAGCAAAATTCTACCTTTTATCTGTATAGATGATACTTTAAAAATAAGTAAATTAATGAAACTGCTGCAATGCATCAACATGACATTTACACATCTGCAGGTGGTGTTCCATTCTCATATCACTGAATTTACAATTATTTTCTCCAGTAGCTTATTAACTATATATAAAAAAATATTAGTGAAGAGTTCACATTCTTAAGCTATGATAGCTTGTACCCCATATTTTACCCCTTTTTTGCTCTCTCAAGCAATTTTTCAGAGTTTTAAGAGAAATGAAAATGTTTGTTGTTCTACTGTCCTTTTAAGAACAGAAAGCCAAAAATTATTATAAAAGAAAAGATTTTCTGTTAATCATATGCCATTGCAAAATTACAGATATCTGTTTTAATCAGATCAACACTGTTGTAAAATAGGTTTGTATTAGAAGCTTGTCTACTTCAAGTGTACCAGAAATACGATTTGTGAGCAACTTATACATGAGAAAGACATATGAGCTGTAAAGCTGTATTTTGTACAGAACTTTTCAGTTAAGATTTAAACAAGACTTTTATTTCAAAATGTTTAGTGACATTTTCAAGGGAAAAGCTTGACAAAAGTAGAATATGACATTTGCATCACTGGTTATGGTTACGTGTGTTTCACAGAGCTTCCCTTTGCAGAATACAGAACCTTCTTCTATAAAGAACCCAGACGCATGAACATGTAAAATCTTGCATGATTTTATTGTTTCTCTTTACAGAATAATATTTTGTTTTGATTCATGAGGCTGACACTACTGTTTTGGTTTTATGATTTTATTTTAAACTAAGTTCAGTGATTTTTACCCGTGTTTCTGATAGTTTTAAAATCTACCAGTTATACAACAAACAGTTTATTTTGGAAGAAATCTCTTAAACTAAAAATGTATATAACCCTAAGGGTAACATGTTGTTGTGGTTAAGTGTCTTTCTTGCTATAAAAAGTTAAATGAATGTAATTTATCAGATTAGATCTTAATTTTACAGTAATGACATGGTTCACAGGGATTGTATTGTACGTCTTTGAATTAATATAGATTCTATAAAGGGAAAGAAAATTTTATTTTGAATAGCTGCCAAGACACTGTTGTTAGAGCGCATATTTTCAGTTGAAAAACATGTGTGGAATTCATGTCAGCATGGAGCAAAGTCTGCAAGACTGAATTCAAGGATTAAACTGCTCTACAGTGAAGACTCTGGTAATGCCAGTGAACTTCTGAGAAGGCAATAAATCATAGTTATTTGGACACATAAATTTATTGGAGAATTAAATGTGTCATGGTAGATGAGAAGAAAGTTAATTTGTAGTGGTTAGAGACATCAATTTTCCATCTCAGTCATTAAGTTTCTTTAAAAAAAATAAAATGGCATTAAATTATAGAAGATTAGTAACTGAACAGCCATTTACACATGAATCATTGATTCGCTACATGACTCAGAATTCATAACAGGAAGGAGTATTTTTAGTTTCAGTCACCTACTTAAATCTAGCCTCAGCCTAAAGTGACTCAGCCTTGACCATCTTACAGCTGTTGCCTGTTCAGCTGTGCCATGAATCAATGGGGAAAGTGCCGTCAGTAGACAGGTCTGGAAAACCCACCACGGTAGACTTTTGTGGTCATGGCAGGCAGGTTAAGGATTGCATGAGTATGTCATTTGAAGTAACCATTTGCTGATGAACCTCAAAGAAGACCACGTCATTTCTTTAGTCCTTGTTCATGAAAGGAAGATCAGTCTAGCCATCAAGAATGAATGTGGAACAGGAATTGGGTGCACATGAAATGTGTAAATGGATGTACAGTACTATGGATATAAAATATTCTGAGAAGTGTTCTAACCGCAGGTGATTCTGTCTACAGGGGAACTTTGAATTATGTTGGGCAGTTATAAGGAAGCACTTTTCTAGTGAGGATATGATCTGAATGCACTGAGTGGTTCAGATGCGGCAGTAGTCTTAGGGTGAGTGTGGCCTAACATGCCACTTGAGACCCCTGATTTACTCTGCTTTATTCTATTGTCTTCATCAGGTGAAATGTTGCATTTATTGAGTTAATGTTGGTCCTATAGCTCTTCAACAAACCTAGTATGTTATTATTATGTTGTTATGGTGTTTCCTTTGCTATAAGAGAGGTTTACAGCTCTGTTTCTCTGTTTTACAGATAACCATTCAGAGGGACAGTGGTTTGGATGTCAGTACTCCCAAGCATGGAAAAGTGGATCTAAACAACATGCCGCATGTTGGTGGAAATATGTGGGCTGGTGGAACAGGTTTTTCATTGTTTTTTTTTTAATGGATTTTTGACAGATGTCTACGGGAAATGCTGTGCTAGTCAAAAATGGGACAAATATGTTAAATATAGTCAAAAATACATAAAGCCATCCTCTGCCTAGAGATATTTTATCCAATATGGGGATTTTTCACAGAGAGAGTGATCTCTCAGTGGAATGGTCTGCCCAGGGAGGTGGTGGAGTCGCCATCCCTGGAGGTGTTTAAGAGAAGACTGGATGAGGAGCTCAGTGAAATGGTCTAGTTGCTGGGAGGCTTGGATGGGTGGAGCGTGGTGCCCATGGTCCCACGCTTGTGGGTCTGATCCCTGGGTGCATGTTCGCTTGGGAGTTGGACTAGATGATCCTGTGGGTCCCTTCCATCTCAGAATAACCTGTGAACCTGGGTTGCTTTATTGCCCGTGAAAAGAAATACAGTAAACCCTGGAATGTTGTGGGGGTCGGATCTGGAAACATGCCGCAATAAGTGAAATCCGTGCAGAAGAGTAAATAGGGTAAACATGGATTAGATTTAATTTTTTGATAACCACCATGCCTGTTCTGAAACTTTAAGGAAGGGAGATGTTAAACAAACTAAGCAAAAGGCAGAATTCCTCAATAAGAGTTTTTGGGTGAAGGTGGAGGAGGCCTTTTGTCTTCGGTTAAACATCTATAGATATGACAAGGGAAGCTTTAGAGAAAATATGTTCTTACTTATCAAATGCATATTCTTAATGATTTTGTATCTCAACTATGTTAGGTGGGAGAGACACTGCTGGGTTAGGTGGCAAAGGTGGGCCATATCGACTAGATGCTGGCCACAGGGTTTACCAAGTATCTCAGGCTGAAAAGGATGCTGTTCCTGAGGAGGTTAAGAGAGCTGCTCGAGAGATGAGTGAAAAGGCCTTTAAACAGAGGTAATGTGAAAGCCTTGATTTTCCTTTCCATTTTACAAGAGATTTTGAAAAAGATGGCTAAAAGAATTTTCTTTCTTAACTGTGAATTTTCTTTCTTATTTTATCATTTATCAACTACGTTACCCTTTTTATTGTCATCTAACAGAGCTTACCAGCACATGTTTAGTTGTTCTGGACAAGATGTATGGAATGTTTTATTGAATCAAGCCACACTGATAAAATGATTGTGTAATTTGGTAAAGTGAAACATAACTAGGTGGATAAGAGGAGTCATGTCAATATCTATCTTTTTTAAAAGGGATGTCATGTGTAAATTTCTTTGAATTATGGTAAATCCTGATTGTATGTTATTAGGAATTCATCACCTAACAAATGTTTTTCAAAATGGAAGAAATGCAAGCAAATTTCTTCTGTTTGAAAAATCTGTAGCCTAAGGGTGAGATGGTTTGAACTATTAAGCCTCAGCAGTCACTCTAACATGAACAATAGGCCTTCTCAGCATTAATGTAATGTAATGCAATGTAATCAACTATTTCCCAGCCTGTGCAAAGAGATTCAGATTTCTTCCACCAACTGAACTCTCAAGTCAACCTCTAGTACTCTACATTCAAAAAAAGCATCCTCATTCTTCCAAATTGCTTCTCAGCTGCTTCATAATAGAAAGAAATGATAGGTATACTGATTGATACTGATATGTATCCACTTGGTATTGGATACTGTACATCTCTTTGTGCATATATGTATCTATATACACGTGACATGCTTTGATGAGTTTCTACCTGCCTGTGTGGTGATTTAGCGAATTTGTGTTAGCGTAAGTTCCTGGATACTGCTACATTCTGTGGGAATAGTGCAGCTGCGTCTTGTAAAATCTGAGTATCTGTACATGAGCTAACAGTTAACATCCTGCGAAAACCAAGTGAGCTGGCATGTACCAGCTGTAAATGCAGCCTATTATGAAACCACATTTGACACTCAAACACTCAAAAAACCAAACCTGCAGATTTTTCTGGTTTGTTTATACAGAATTATCAGTAAGTGAGAATTCTCACATGGAAGCTATTGATTATTTTCCTGGCTAAATAGTATTTCTTGTGGTAAGCATTTTAAATTGCCCTATTTGACTAGAATGAAATTAGCAACTGTTCTTGAATAGATGAAGTATTTTTCATGGTATTTTTCTGAACTAGCTTTCACTGTGGATTGATGTAGAGCCTAACAAAGTAAAACTGTGTGTGAAGTTCTTTTTGTTTGAAAAAAATATTTCTTTAAAGATTTGAAGATACTGGACTCTGATGACAATATGCATGAAATTAAGTGTACAGTGCTAAAAGTTATCTTTTCCTACCTCTAAAGAATAATAGTTGGCTATAACAACTGTGCAAAATTTCAAATAGAAAAAGATATAATCATATTAAAGGCAACAAAGATTTGATGTTTGATTTTAATATTATCATTAAAGCACTAGTCTAAACAGCAGTTGTCATGTATACTTTGTGTTCCAGGCAAGTAACTTGTCATAGTATTAAAAAAAATATGTCAGATAGGCCAGTATGTTTCAGCTCAGGACTGATACCAGCCACAAGCTAGATGGAAGGGTGGGCAGATACACAACTGCTGCCTTGTTACATGATGTTGAGTCATAGAAAATATTGAACAGTGCACCCTCCTAGCATATACCCACCTGTCCCCTAGCTCATTCTTCACTGTTGGACCTCTGTAATTACATTCCAATTGTGAATTTCACATCTTTAAGACTATCTGTTTGACTACAATATTAAGAATAATGGTACAGAACTTAAATGGGCACGTCTTAATTTATGGAAAAAATATATATCTGGTTTCATTGTGCAGATGTTGTGCTCTCTGGACAGGATAATATTCAGTGACATGACTCATTTTCTGTGTGGGGGAACATAGAAACAAACATTAACATTTTTGTTAATGTTCATTTAAAACTTCTTTGTTTCAAGGTTTCTTCATTTTATGAAGCACAAATATAACTATTTGAGACAGTTACTATTTGTAGATCTTCAAGGACAGATTTTATAGTGTGTCTTTACTTAACCTTTGTGTTAAAACAAGAATCGGCGTATGTTTAAAATACTCTGACTGTGAAGTAATGAATAGACACTCATGATCCTTTTATGTACAGATAGCAACACCTGAACCAATAAAACCTTTACAGAACATCTGCTTTAATTCTCAAACTTTAAAGCAGATTAGGAGAGAGTCAAAGGATTAGTAACTTTAATAAGTTTTAATGTGATTCAGTCCCTGTAGATATTGGCAAACACCTACCTTGTCAAAAAATCACATGAGCAACTCCCACATCTTTGATTTGTCTCTTCTTTGCAGTCTAAATTTCCCTGTTATCAAGTTAATAAACTTCTAGTTTACATAAGTAAGTATGTTGCTGTTTACAACTACCTGCGGGGAGGTTGCAGCCAGATGGGTGTAGACCTCTTCTTCCAGGCTGACGACACCAGAACGAGAGGACACGGCCTCAAGCTACGCCAGGGGAGGTTTGAGCTTAATGTTAGGAAGCGGTTTTTCACAGAGAGAGTGATTGCATATTGGAATGGGCTGCCCAGGGAGGTGGTGGAGTTGCCGTCCCTGGAGGTGTTTAAGAGAAGACTCGATGAGGAGCTTAGTGACATGGTCTAGCTGGGGGGTGTAGGGCTGGATGACCCTGGGCCCCTTCCGGCTCGGAGTGGCCTGCTAGACTGTGAGGGATCTAGATTGGTGTTACCGCTCTTGGATGTGCTCTCGGTCTCTGTATGGGTGTTAGATGGTGAGTTGGACTAGATGATCCTTGTGGGTCCCTTCCAACTCATAATATTCTGTGATTCTGTGATAAGTAAGATAAGCTTGTTTCCTAAACTGACCTTAGCCCCCTATTCTTTGCTTTAGATTGAAAGAGATTCAGATGAGTGAATATGATGCATCAACTTATGAAAGGTTCTCTGGAGCAGTTCGACGTCAAGTTCAGTCACTCCGCATCATCTTAGACAATCTGCAGGTAATCTTAGATACACTGATAAAGCAACACGGTGAGGTCATTGCATTAGGCCTCAAATACTATCCTGCTAATATCCTATTACCATCTGATGATCATACCTTTGTGGGCAGATTCAGGTTATAATCATGGCTAGGAAAAACAGTTTCATATTACTGTTTGAAAGGCAACTGGTAAGTGGATCCCTGTGCTCATTTCTACAAGTTGTAATATTCCTGTACCACAGCTGACAGAGATTACTTATTCAGGAGCACAATTTTGTGAAGGAAAATACAGTCAGCCCTCTTGCACTTTGTGCCCCCCATATTGCGGCTTCAGATATTTTTTAGTGATGAAGGAGTCCCATTTTTGCAACTGCGGATGTGTGACCTGCCGCCGCGGCAGCATGGACAGTGGTGGTGGCGTGGGTGGCAGCGACAGCAGCGTGGGCGGCGGCGGCATGCACGGCGGGGGCAGCGGCATGGGCAGCAGCGGCAGCAGGGCCGCCATTCAATGCAGAAGTAGGGCTTCGCAGACCCCGATTAAGACCGCAGGTCCGCAATATAGAAGACCCAACTGTATTACTATACATTATGAAAAAAAATTGTAAAGGTGTGTAGAGCATAGTCTTTGTCTTTACCTCATGCCCAAAAGACATTTTTTAGCTGAGAAGTGCAAATGCTATAGATGTTAAAAGAGACACCCACTCCAGTTGGGTGCTTTACTGCATATGCAGATGATTTTTCTCAGGTTTGTTTTTGAATCTTGCTAATGAAAATAGGTATAACCCAAATCTTGTAAGTGGAAGCTGACCAAACCCACCAGTTTGCCTTTTTTCTGGTAATTGATGTGGTGATTTTCCTGGGGTTTCTAATACTAGTGTTCTTTATATCATTATATCTAGATGGGGTTTTTACCATGTTTCTAGCACACTCTGGATATGAAATGACTAAGTGAATCTTCAGTTTGATGTCTTTTTTTTTGGTCTGGCTTATCTATCCATTGGAGCCAAAACTCATTTGGAGATCATGTTAATCATGATCAAGATATAACATATTTTAATGTAAGGAGGCATATCCTCTTGCTTTGTTAAAAAATAATTTTAATATCAAAGCAAAACCTCAATATTTTATGAGACTTTGATGATTTCCTGCCAGAATCTGTAACAGTTAACTTCAGAGCTAGTAAACGTAATTTATGAGGACAAAGACAAATCACTGAATTTGGCAAAGCTAGATCAGAAAATAAGAGCAATAGTGAAAGTATTATACAGATTTTGGTTGGCACTTTATTGGAAGATGCACTAGGAAAATGAAGATAAATGATACCAGGAGTTACTTAGTTGCAAAATGCCTTCTGTTAATAGGAAAGCTGGGTCCAAGCACATTTCAGGTGACTTTTTTGAGAGGGAAAAAATTTATTTGAGTTCTTCAGCATCATAGTTCATTCAACCCTGATGAAAAACCGTGCCTCTGTCTCCCCTTTCTTTTCTGGGTAGTCCTGGAGACACCATGGGTTCTCAAATAGAATGGCTTTCTTTCTGTTATCGGTCAGACATTCCCCATACCTCAAATAAGAAGCCAGTGGCACAGATTGTTCCAGTAAACTTTGCAGCTCAGATGTCTATGTGTTTTTAACTTTGTGAAAATCCCAAATTAACATTTCAGTAGAGATCACATTTGGCTTTTTAAAATTGTTTGAGTGTGCTTCATTTCAAACTCAGTATATAATGGAAATATGTTGCCCGTTTTTATTTAACCTGGATTTTATTTTCAACATATGCCTTTTTATTGTTAGTTTTATAGGTTAGTTTGAAATATGTTCCTTTGATTCAATTTTACCTCTCTAGATTCAAGAGGCTGGAATTCAGGTCCAGTTCTCAAAAGCTCGCCAAAAGTTAATAACAGTTTGAAATAGACTGATACTTGAAAGTGATACATAAACATAGTCTGAGAATGTAATTTCATTGTTCACTTTACTTTTTATAATTCACTGATCTCTGTCCGATCTTTGAACAACATTAACAAAACATTAGGAGTTTTATCTTCTGTAGAAGTAGCAAAGCCAGAAGTCCAGGAAATCTGGTCACCGATGAGCTTTCTTCTCTCTCCTAAAGCTTGTCCATCCGAACTCCAAATTCAATAGGTTATGCTCAGTTAGTCACTCAGAAAGGCCTTCTTAAATGTCAGTTGACTTGCTTTCTAGAAAATATTGCTCTCTTAAATGATTATTTCTGAGGGAATCAGAGGCAACTGTCCTTGTAGCTTTTGAGCATCATTTAGGCTCCCACATCTAAAATGGGTAAACCTGAGCCAGAGTTACCAAGCCTACCGGGTTCTGTCTTGTTTAGACCATGTGGGAACTGTCTGATCATGAGCTCAAGAATAAAATAGTGGCAGTCCTGCAGTGAACACGGCTCAGAGAACTGAAAATGTGGAAAACCCTGTGCCCTGTCAGTAGTTTTGTGATTTCAAAGGGAACATTTGTGTAATGTTCTCCCAGAAACAAACACAGACCACAACTGGCTGTGTTTCATACTATCCTATACAATTACAAGTCATATATTTAGATATGATCCCTTTTTTTGTGGCATTTAGAGACATCACAATTGTATTTTGCAGGGTTTTTTGTAAATATGCCTGTGACATCTTCCAGCAAAAAGAATTACTGCAGTGGTCCATAGTCATCTGCCACTGCCATGCTAACAAGATATGGAATCTAGCAGAGTCTTCTAATTTCGAAAGCAATGCAATGAATGTATTTTTTCATCAGTATGGCTGCAGTATATTAAAATAGTAATGTGTTGTATGCCCTTTCTAATCGAATACCAAAGCAAGGTATATATGTATTAGTTTTGGTTTTCTCTTTAAATTGTAAGTGCTTTTACACTCAAGTATTAAAAATTACATATTAAAAATCCTTTTAAGCTTATTTGTGATATGTAATACGTGTGCATTGTATAACACACATACTTAAGTAGATTTTTTGTCAGCTTTTATAAAAGGAAATAAATTCTTAGGAATTCTGCACAGAAGAGGCGGATTAAGCAAAGCAGCCCAAATAATTTTAGCATTATTAGGATGTTTAGGAGAGAATGTCAATTCTGTGTTCCTCCAATAAAATTTCAGCTCAAATACTGGCTTTTGTTGTATAAGCTTTGAAATGTATTAAACTATTTTTAATTTTGCCCATAGTAAAAAAGCATTTTCTCCTCACAGTGCTGTTCCTTGAACATCAAATAGCCACAAAGCTAAAGCATCATCAATGAATAATAAAACTAGTTGAGAATTTATTTGCTCAATGAAGCTGAATCTTTATAATCTTCTGTTGTTTGTCCCTCCTGCTTATTGAAAGGAAGCAAATGGCAAAAATTTGACAAAACATCAGCACTATGGAAGTGTTAAGGATCTATCTCTGTTCCAGGACTTAGGGTGGTTAAGATGACTAGGAACAAAATCGTCTCACCTGCATCACTCTGGAAGGTGCATGACTCATTTTAGACAGGCTTTGCTTACTCAGCAGCGTGTTGTCTCCAGAAGCACTTTTTTAATGGTTAGCTGGAGTGTTGAAATTTGCCACTGAGTTTTTCACAGTTCCTACAGTGTGACATTTCTGTGGGATACATAGAAGTCACTGAGAAATCATTAGTGTCTCTGTGATATTACACAACTCTGGAGGCAACAGAGGAATCAGTCCTACAGAAGAAGAGACTTCAACTTCCATCCCAAGGAGATTTAATGATAGTGGAAACTACTAGTTGGTGAGACAAACAAATTCATGGATGCCCCACGGCTAAAGTTGGTTAAAGGGAAGTTTACTACAGCATCATGGAAAAGTATCAGAGAACAAAATTGGCTGAATTCATAACCTAAGAAATCTTTTCTACTTTCTACTTCTGTGATTTACTAAAAGGCTGAGGTTTCCATGTTTTGCCTCCCATCAGGAAGCATCTGTAAAGCTTTTGACACTACCTAGCTGAAAAAGTGTGTTTACCACAGCTATGTAAGTTCTCTACTGTAAAATTAGGTAAAGAAAACTTATTTCTGCAGCTTTGTAGTCTTTCTGCCCACTTATTTTCATAGACAAGTAATCTATTAGTCTTGAGTAATTAGAGAGAACAGACTGTAGTCCAGAACACCTCCTGTACCAACCAAAACAAAAAACTCATGAATTTTGACCAAAGCAAAATCAAAGATTCTCTGAGCCTTAAGTTGCCATTATCTGTCTGCTCAGACTATGCAAAACTCAGATTCATTCTTTCAAATCCCAGGCCTGCAGATCACTGAGGATTTTTCATGTAAGACCTCCTGCTCATAAGAAAGCAATTGATTTTCATTTTGAAAACCAATGTTTAAGGCAATTTGTGCCCTGCTGGATATTTGATTTTCTTCCAATTGCTGACCAACAATTTGCTGAGAGAGAAAAAGCATTACATGTATATAAATTCAAAGTTATCTTTCCTTGCTCGACTTCCTACTAGGATGAGCAATTTCAACATAAAGATTTGAACAGAAATTAAATAAACCATGAAACCCATGTATACAGACTTTACTGTCTTTAGATGGATCTTACAGGAGTGCCATAAATGTTTGAGTTCCTGGATTGTAATGCATGTTCATCAAGTCAGGTTGTAGATTACCAGTGTCCTTTTAAATAAAAAAAGAAAGAGAAATGTTTAGTGGACTGGAGGACAAGCCCTGTGGGGAGCGGCTGGGGTTGTTCAGCCTGGAGAAGAGCAGGCTCAGAAGTGACCTCATTGCTGTTTACAACTACCTGAAGGGAGGTTGCAGTTGGGTGGGTGTAAATCTCTTCTCTCAGGCTGCCAGCACCAGAACAAGAGGACATGGCCTTAAGCTATGCCAGGGGAGGTTTAGACTGGATGTTAGGAGGAGCTTTTTCACAGAGAGAGTGATGTCTCAGAGGAATGGTCTGCCCAGGGAGGTGGTGGAGGTGTTTAAGAAGAGACTGCATGAGGAATTCATTGACATGGTCTAGATAATGGGACGATGGGATAGGGAATTAGGTTATACGTATAATAATAATAAAAAAAAAATATGATGACACGACCCTGAGATTAGCTCAGATAGACAGAATATGCTGTTCAATGCACCAGGGTTGTGGGTTCAATCCCTGTGTGGGCATTCTCTTGTGAGTTGGACTTCATGATCTTTGTGGATCCCTGCCAACTCAGAATATTTCATGATTCTGTGACTGTGTCTTGCGTATCACAATTTTAAAAGTAGAGTTTTTAAAATATGTGATTAGTTTGTTGTTAATAATGTTTTGGAAGAAACCATTTACAATTGCCTGAGGTGAATTGTTTTGTTTGATAAAACAAAGTGCTTTGTTTTATCTTTAAGTCACCCAATGACTTTTTCTTTTTCCCTCTGGTTGTATGTATTTCTGAACAGACTTACTACACAGATTTTCAGCATATTTTCAAGAAGAAAAGTTAACATTTCTTCAGTCCACAGCTAAATTCCCATTTATGAAACAACTTTAAAAATGTGAAGTTACAGAGGGAACATATTCTCTATCAGTGTTAATTTTAATTTTAGAGAAGAACAGGACAACTATGAACATGTGTTTGGATTTCTTTGACTAACACAAAATCTATCACATCCTTACAAAGAAAATCAATGCACATCATCTACAGTCGGTCATAAGTTGTCCAACATACACTCATGTCACTAAGTAAGATTTTTTTTCTGTTTTAGGCCAAGGGTAAGGAGAGACAATGGCTGAGACACCAGGCTGTTGGAGAGCTAGATGATGCCAAAATCATTGATGGGCTGACAGGAGAAAAAGCCATATATAAACGACGTGGGGAACTTGAGCCACAAGTAAGTATCCAGCAAGAAACAGGGGAAGGTGGAGAAGAACTTAACTAGTTTGCTGATTTCAGAGTGGCTGTACAGTATCTGTGTTTGGAGTTTAAGTTGTAGGGATGAGAAACTCAGAAGAATTATCTCTGGTTTGGAATGTCCCTGATACAGAGGCAACCACAGGATGGAAAATTTGCTCAATCTCTTCTTACAGTCTTACATACATACTTCCTATTAGCCACCATAGAGCGAGGACACTGATCTAGGCAGTGCTTATTTTTTATCCAGTGCAACAGGTTTTATGTTCTTACTTTGTATTTTAATGACCAGAAGGCAGTTAGCAGAAAATACTACTTATTTTCTCACTAATTTAGTCCTTGCTAACAAATAAACTGATCCTCTATGAAGTCAGAAAAAAAAGTTTTTTACAAATATCTTTTCTTTATTTCATGGTATGCAAATAATTTCAACTTCCGCAGATATTTGGATTTACAAGAATAAAAATTATGATGGGAAAAACAAGTGTGAGAAAAAGACCTTAAGATATGATAAAGTTGAATTTCCTATAGCTAATTCAGCCATTCTTTAGAAGGCGTTGTGGTTAGACCTATGTGTGTCAGCAACAGAGAAACCACTTGAGTCAGACTGACAAAAACTGCCCAAAACTAGTGGGGTTAGTCCGTAATATTTAGCATACATACTTAATGACAAATTACAGTTTTTAATGACACTAAGACTTTTTTAAAAATACAGTCATACCTCCAGATTTGCGGGATTTGGGTCTTGTGAGGGTCCCATGAAACATTAAATCTGCAAATTCGGGTCGGACATTAATTATTATGCAAATTGTTAGCATAAATATGGCAACTTTGCACCACTTCAACATCCTGGGGCCCCTTATGGTGGCAAGGAGCGTCGGAGTTAGAGTTTTTTCCCTTTAACTGCAGCAGCTGCTACAGGCGCTGTGCTGTAGGAGTACTTTGCCTGAGGCTATGCATATGTACATATGCACTGGCAAGTCCAGGCTGGTTGCCGGAGCAGGGACTGTGCAATGCCGTGTGTTACAGTTTAAGACTTCCTCACTCCTGGCAGGGGTGGGTGGGTGGCAGTGCAGGACCACGCCGTCCCACAGAACTATACACTGCTCTGCAAATCACTGAGTAAGGATTGCAGAAAAATGTCTGTGAGTTGCTGAGGCCACAAATGTGACAGCGCAAATTACCAAGGTATGACTGTAGCGTATTTTTGTATGTCAGCTACCCATATTTGATGAATTCCTTGTATTTTTTTATGCTATTTGCTCCTGATGTCTGTTTTATGGAACTTGACACCACCTGTGTGACAGATCAATAAGGGAAAAGTGATTGAATCCTCAGTCCTCATTTGTTTCAAAATGTGTTTGGTCCATCTATCACTTTTAAGGCTTTGTAAAAGTAATTCAATAAGGGGGGAAAAAAGGATACCTTTAAGTGTGTGCAAAAAACCCAAAATAAATGTAGGATTTAATAAGCCCTCTCTCTTTCTTTCTCTTTGGGAGGGCAGGGATGCCACAGTCTATTAAAAGAATAATAAAAGTAATAAAGCGCACAAATGCTTTACAGGTAAAAAAAAAAACATTTAAAATATTGTTTATAATATGACTGGGTTTTTTGCTAGATCTTCTTAAATAGACTCAAACTTGAATCCAGACACATCTCATTGCATGCTAAATAAAACACCTCCCTTAAATGTACTGTGCCAAAAATTTTTAAATCAGATGGGTGTTGTTTTCAGGAAAAAATAATGGTTTCAGCATTAGAATGAAGGAGAAACTATTAGTTAATCAGAACAAGATTTCAAATATTTTTGGAATGTTATTAACCTCAATAGACAAGTTTTCACAGTTTTATGAGTCTCTGTCACTACTGTAAGCCAAGGAAAAGTATTTCTATTATGAGCCTTGGCAGAATTTGAGAGTTTCTTTACTGAAATTTGAGAGTTTCTTTACTGAAATAAAATGTTAAGAATCAAAACTGAAAAGAAAAAGTACTTTCCTGACAAGCATGTATGGAATTTTTTGAGGTACAGTAATCCCTCACTACTTCATGGTTCACCATTCTCAGCTTCAATATATCACAGGGTTTTTTCCTGCATCTTTACCCGCTTTACCATATTTACCCTATTTACCGCTGCTTCACAGATTTCACTCATTGCAACATCCTTCTGGAACTGACCCGCTATGAAATTTGAGGGACTACTGTCTTTTGTTTTCAGTCATTGACGGGGAAGGGAAGCAATGAGCTGAGGTATCTATGGAGGAACTCATTTGAAATACAGTAATACCTCGCATATTCCTGCCTGCTGATTCGCATCTTCACAGATTCACGGAATATTTCTCAGCAGATGTTAGTTGGCTATTCACAGAGCATGCCCCCGCAGGGCAGGGGGGCAGCGCCTCTCACTCACCGAGTACAGCCACAGTTCACTCCCTTGTGAGTGTTGCAGAGGTTATGTGGCAGGAAAGGTTTATAACATGTGGTATATATTCCTGTGGCACCATCCGTGCTTGGAGTGGGGTGTCCTGCCACTTCTCCCCGCAGTGTCCCAGTGTGAGGTACTCTCAAGCATTTGTCCCTGCCAGCACCTTTCCAGGAAGCCCTTGTGGACTGTGAGTGTGGACTGCCTGTATGTGTGTGTGTGTGTGTGTCTGTGTTACTCTTTCCATAGCTACAAGTGGGGCAGGCAATGCCTATGGCGGAAGGTGGTTTTTAACTGTAGCGGAATCATGCATAGCGGCAGTGGCCTGGTGGTGGAGGTGGCAAAAGCAGCAGCATGGCCAAAGGGAAGCCCAGGGATTCTCCAGGGGTCTCCCCAATTAGAGGGGGCTCAGAAACGGTTCTATTTGCTCACCTGTGCTGTGAGAGGCCATGGGGAGCACTCCCCAGCCACTCTGGGACAGTGAGGGATGGGGAGATGAGTGTGGTCTATGTGCATATTCATGCTTGTAGGTTGGGTGATTGACCACGAGACCTGTAACCAGCAAATGCAGAGGTAAGACTGTAGAAAAAGAATTTAAAATGTTTTTGCCCTTCACAAAAAAAAAAAAAAAAAAATCAATGTTTGCTGGATAGTTTTCTTGCTTCACAAAGAGTATTGGGTTCTCTTTTTGAAATGTTTTATCATTACTGATACTTATTTTATTTAGCTTTCCCATTTATATCAGGGTTTGTTCTGTTCTGTTTCCCTGTCAGCCTGGGAGCCCTCAGCAGAAACCTAAACGCTTGCGCCTGGTGGTAGATGTTTCCGGCAGCATGTACCGCTTCAACGGGGTGGATGGAAGGCTGGAACGCTCCATGGAGGCTGTCTGCATGGTCATGGAAGCTTTTGAAAATTATGAGCACAAATTCAAGGTAATTGCAGCTGGACTAGGAGCTCTGTGGTTATTGCACAGGCTGTGTGAGCAGTGGAAAAACTGTTTCATCCGTTCGTCTAGCAAAGGAATATTATTCAATCCTGCAAGGAAATAAAGATATTAATCTGTTTCTAGCAACATGAAAAACGCGAAAGGATAAGTAACATTACACTTTTCAGTGTGGGAGGATTTGATCTGATCTGATTTAGTTAATTTGCTGCTTTTTTCTGTTTTATCTGGTTTTATCTGTTGATTTGAGCAGAAATGCTTAAACCTACAGAACACAAGTAAATATGAGCTCCAGGACATGCAGAGATGCCCTGCCCTTCCATCTGCCCAGAATGCACACAGCAGTACTTTGTCATGGGAAAAGTACAAACTTCTCTGTCCCTTATTTGTTTCTTCTTCCAATTATCTGAAAGCAAGAAAACAATTTCTTTTACTGAAAGATACTAGGTTCTAAATGTTACTTAATGGTAGCCAGGAAAGAAAATGTAAATAAATTTAAGGAGGCATGTGCTTCTAGAATGTCTTCTAAAGTATAATTATGCAGACTTCTATTTTTCAGGGGGAAAAGGCTATAAAAGGACACTGACATTGTTTTTAGGCCACTTTGCTAAGGAAACCAAGCATGCGCTACCGTCCTCTATGGCAGTGATGCTTTCTCACTCTTAAATTTGCTTAAACCGAGGCTGTTGCAGAATTGCAAACAAATTGAAACTGTAATTTTGTTCCCAAAGTCACTGCATTCCTGCAAATGTAATGAAAATAGGCTAGGTGGAGAGTGATGCTCTGTAATCCCGTTGGAGGAAAATATTGTAACCATAAACTTAGACCTTACCCCAGAGAACTCAAATACATGTAATTAAAAACATATTCAGAAACGCGGGCTTTATTGGTTCAGCTGCTCACATCTCCTGCTCACTGATAATAGGAAAGTTAATAAGAAATATTTACAGGGACACTGTTATTATATTACATGATTTTTATAGCTTGGTAAATCAGGCACATATGAGCAACACAGATATTAGTATAGCAAAATACAGGATCATCCACACAAGTAGTGAACAGAAGGATAAATATCATGTATTGGGGGTACAGTCAACATGGCTCTTGTAAAGGGAAGTGGTGTCTCCATGTAGGTGACAAGCAGATTTGGTTGATAGAGTCACCTTGGGCAAAAACACTTGACAAAGGCCCTCACCAGAGATTCATGAAGAAATTATAGAATTTTGGGGATAAAAGGGAAAGCCTTCACATAAACAAACTGATACTAAATATATATAGGAGATTAACTAAGAGGTCATTTGTTTTTCAGTGAAGAAGTGAAGGAGGGTCACTGGGGGAACTGTGTTGGGATCTGAGTCAAATCCCATATTGTTATGTTGTTCTGTATATTCATAAGTGATCACAGAATCACAGAATCACATCTATAAAAGGGGATGGATAGTGAGGTGACAAAATTTGCAAGTGTGTATCTTAAATTATTTGGGAAAACAAAAAGGGAAATCCAGCTGCAAGAAGTTGGGGAGGGACCTGGCTGTAAATGGTGAGTAGGAAATAAAATGATAGGTGGTGATCAGTGCTATTAGATGTAAAATGCTGCAGATAGAAGAATTCTGATTTTAAATACATGGTGAGGAAGTTTCAGCTTTCTGTTGGTGCTTACCCCCAGCTATATATTTGTGCCCAAAAAAGAAATCTTACATTTATGTTGTATGGTTTTTTGAACACTCAGTGCTCATCTACCATCAGCAAAGCTAACTGAGTGTTCAACACTGTTAGCAGAACAAAGTAAAAAGCATGGGAATGTTGCATTAAACATCTATACTGCCTTCTCATCAAGAGTAATGTATGCAGTTTTGGTCCCCTATCTCACAAAAGTTCTCGTAGAGCTGAAAAGAAAAAAGAAGAGAGGTGCATGATAAAGGAATGACATGTTCAAGTAGACCTATAGCCTGCACACTGTGGAGAATTAGTTAAGATCATTACAAATTCTCTTCAATTCTGTGATTTTAAAATCTATGTATCAGTCTTCAGAGAGTAGGAGAGTGAGTGATTTTTTAAAGCATGACTGACTCCATTCTGTAAAACTCTTGACACTTTGGAAGTGCCGCTAATTTTTCTCAGGACAAAGCTGGTATGCAAAAATGCATACATTTCCCATGTCTAAAAGGGGAACCATTTTAAAAAGATAGAAGAACATAAAACTGTGTAGAGTCCAATGAGAAATCCGCAGTTAATCCTGTTTTTCTTTCTTTCTTTCTTTTTTTCTTTTCCTTATTCTCTTTTGCCTGGTTTTATAAAAATAGACATTTTGGACTTCAAATATGTCTGCTGTTGCCTGTTCCTATTGTAACCCCATCCACAAGGGTCATAACAACATAGGTTGCAAATTTGAGGGGTTTCTTGTACAATGTGTTGAACCAAGGGGATCATCAGGCTTTTTGAGCAAGGGGGATTTACAAAGTAAAGTTCCTTCCTGATATTTAAGTACAGTGCAAACTTTGGAAAGCAGCTGCTGGCTTTTGCTTAAGTTCACTTTTCTGATGGTGCTTTGTTTAATTCTCTGCTAAATACAGTTGTGAATTAATCAGATGGGCTTTTCCTTGGATGTTTTATCCTGCCAGCTGAGCTTTCCCTATGAGCAATATCCTTTGGTATCATGGATCATGTTGGTTGTTTTGATTGGTGTTAAGAGCAGGGAGTGAAAGTAGAAAGTACTTTCTCCCTGCCTTCTTATACAGGAGAGCTAAGTACTGGGTGTGTGACTGTACCAAACAGGTAAAGAAATTATCCTTCATGAAAAGGCAAACAAGTGCCAGCAGGTATTTGTCAACTTTTTATGCTTGTGTGGAACATCCTCCCTACATCCATTTCCCAAAAGTGCAGGCAGTGAATCATTCCTTGTCAAGGGGAAAACAGGAGCCCCATTGCACAGTCAGTTTAAATTAACAGCCACATTTCAAAGGCCTCCTCCAATGTCATCTCATCCAGGCTTCCTCTGAAGTGCTTTATTAAAGAAAAGAGTGGGAGTGACTGAGATAATACAAGCCACATTGTGAATCTTATCAGGTTAAGTGTGTTCCTACAAGTGCTTCTTGACCCCTTTAAATGTGTGGATGCATCACTTATACATGAAGTTATAATAAGCAAGCTATTTTGCAGAATTAAAGCTCTTCCATCTTTTGAACATCTCATTTTAGATGCCGGGTTTTTGAAAATGTACAGAAGGGCAGTTTGTTCTTTGCTTTATCTGAGGTAGTATTTTGTCCGTTGCAAACTGCATGGTTTTATATCATCCCTGATTGCTGTCAATTGTACACATGATGGCAGATTGAGGAAGCATGTCCAGTGAATTATCCAACAGCAATTTTATGAAGCCTTTAAAATGTTGTAGGTGACTCAGTAAATAGCATGTTACGTAACTGGTAGGAAAAGCCGGAATTCTTATTTATAGCTCTATTAAAGGGATATCGCAGATTTTACATGCCTTTTTGAGCATTCTGTGTTTATAAAATTTACTGTGGAGGCAGCATGGCTAATTCAGGAAAAGAAGAAATAGTCCACATGTTAGGCAGAATAGTTTCTTTTAAATAATAAAAAAAATGTTTTAAATAAAATCATTTTTTTAAAAAAAAAAATGTTCACTGTTGTACAAAGATGAGATGAATTTAAAAAGCCCTAGCCCTGCAGCAGAGTTGTGTCTAATTCACACTGCCTTTTGCATTCAGCACACNGTTGGTGTTATGCTCTGCGATGTGCTCTCGGTCTCTTTACGGGTGTTAGATGGTGAGTTGGACTAGATGATCCTTGTGGGTCCCTTCCAACTCATAATATTCTGTGATTCTGTGATTCTGTGATCTTCTTCCAGCTTTTTAAACACCTTCAGAATTTAAACCTATTGGCATGGCAGCTGCAAAAGACAAAGTCTTGCATTTTATTCATTTTAGGCAGGAGCGACCATCCATTCAGTGCGAAATGTGACAGTGGAATAGAGATTGTTTTAACTTCTCCTTATGAAAAGAAACCAACAAAATGATGCTATTTCAAGAGATGTGTTTATGTGCTGTGTACTCACAGCTCTGAATAGAGCAGTTCTTGTCTCAGTTTACCTGAGGTTATTGGAAAACAAGCTGCTGTGTACCACAATAATGTACTATTAATTCAATTTAGCCTGAACTGTGGTAAACTTGTATTTTGCTACTGGTTTTGTCCTGAGAGCCTTTGGTTTCAATCTATTTTGTATAACAAAACAGAAGTCAGTTCCAAGTAGATCATATCACAGCTCTTCTCTCACTTGTAACTCCATCTCCGTAAGTTCTCCTAGGGAATTTATGAGGAAAAAAGCATCAGACTGAATTCTTGCTTTTCAAAGGCTCGTCTTTAGCTACTGCAAAGAAAGGAAACTGGTTTTGACAAAGCCTTTGTGTGCCTCCATGTGTTGGTGTTCCCACTTGACCAGTGCTATGGAGATGCCTGCACCTTTTCTTTACAATGAGTGCACCAAGATACGTAATATGACATCACTAAGAGTTCATTTATTAGAACATGAATCAGGAAGAGATTATAATTTACTGCAAGAAGACCTGGGTGAGAGATTTAAATTCTTCATTCAAGAAGAATGAGCTTCTTCACTGCAATTTTACTCCTGCCCCAAACTCTATATTCCTAAATTGTGACAGATTCCATACATTCCCCTGAGCAAGCATCTGCCTTCTGTCACCACTAAAGCTTGGCTCTGAGCCTACTCCCATCTCTCCATCCCAGAGCGAGTCTCGCAGGCTACAGTCCTATGCTGACTTAAGTCATTCCAAGTCAGGGCAGCTACATTGCCTCCTTCACTGGGACGTGCACTCACAACCTCACAATTTGGGGAGCTGAGCTGCCTAAAAGCAACCTCATACTCATTGGGGTTTGGCTACTAGATCCTTGACTTGACTTCCAGAGGGATCGGAGGACTGTGAGGACCAGCACGTGAGGGCTGGTGGCCACAGCTCTTCTCTTCCACAGCATAGCAGGATCTCATTCTTTGTTTCAGGAGGCCTTACTTGACCCAGAATGCAGCGGTCAGGATGAAGCAAACAGCCACTTCTTCTGTGCTGCCTCACCAAACATATTTAAATTACAAATTGCATAGTAAGTTGTCAGCAAAGAAACAAGGAAACTGATAACATCTGTTAAAGATAAGCATCCATACTCAGGTGCATGCATGGGCACACACAAAGAATAATAAACAGCTAGCTGAGGAGGGAGCAGATGTTCCCAGGTGAACACCTTTACGTGCCTGTGGTAGTTGGCTCAGATCTTTTCAGGCTCGCCTTGCCTTGCCTGTACCCAGGCTGTATGTTACCACCTTGTGCAAGAATGTGGAGGGGGCCCAACTAGATGATCAACATCTAGTGTTTCATCTAGGAGCTACTGCAATTCGCCTTACACAGTCTGTCACATTGAGTTTAAGATCAGACTTTTTGAGATGAAAGGTTGGTCTGTTACTTGTGTATGTCAAGAACCAGAATGATATTCCTAAATAGCAAGTTTTGGCCTATTCCCATGAATTCAGTATGGCAGAGCTGATACTAGGGCACCCAGCAGGGGATATCTGGGAAGCCAAGAAGGAGCTTTACACAAAGGGGTCAACCTTTTTACACGGGAGAATGACAGCATTTTGTTTTATGTAGTTAGGTTGTTGATTTAAATGTGTTGCTGAATACAAAACTGCTCAACAAAGGGCGTGCAAGATTTCATAATTAAGAGCCTACTCTGAAGATGTGTGAACATGTCTGACATTGCATAAGAACCACGAGCGTTGTATATTTTCTGCTCCATTAAACCACTGCTTTATTTGGTTCCTCTGATTTGAATTATCTCTAGGTTTTAAAACAACGCACATGCACGTACTCCTTGTGTGTGGTTCAGGTTTTATTAAATGGGATTTATTCCTGTTTTAATTAGGAGGTATGCTGATGTTACCTCAACACTATTCTCAAAATTTGTATCTTTTCAATTGCCATGTCTTTATATTCATCATGAGAGTCTGAAGCAGAATTGGTCATGAGAAATAGGTCTTGAAGAGAAAGTATGTGCCAGACTGGAAGCTTTACATGAGACTGGGTAGCAAATACTAGACATAGAACAGCTGAGGAGAAGAGGAGTGGGGAAAGCCAACAAAGCAGAAAGAAATTGGATTATGAAGGGACTAGATAATATAAAGATTTTCTAGGAAGGAAGTCTGAGTTCTGTGAGGTTGTGGTACCATGGGAAAAAGCCCTTAATAGCAGAGGGATCCAGGAGGGCTGGACATACTTTAAGGATGAGCTCATGAAGGCACAGGAGCAGGCGATCCCAATGTGCCGAAAAGTGAGTCGGAGGGGCAGATGGCTAGTCTGGATGAGCAAAGAGCTCCTGAAGGAGCTGGGGCAGAAAAAGAGGCTGTACAACCTTTGGAAAAAAGGGGAGGTGAGTCAGAGTCTGTTTAAGGAAGCTGTTAAGCAGTGTAGGAGGAAAACCAGAGAGGCGAAAGCCCAGATAGAGCTCAACCTAGCTGTCTCTGTCAAGGACAACAAGAAAAGCTTCTATAAGTACATTAACAGTAAAAAGAAAGGCAGTAACAGCCTCCACTCCCTATTGGATGCAGAGGGTAACATAGTAACCAAAGACGAGGAAAAAGCAGAAATACTCAATGCACACTTCGCCTC
>WEKX01024490.1:221484-243745 GCA_013390025.1 Pitta sordida
GCCAGATGGGTGTAGACCTCTTCTTCCAGGCTGATGACACCAGAACGAGAGGGCACAGCCTCAAGCTATGCCAGGGGAGGTTTAATCTTAACGTTAGGAAGCGGTTTTTCACGGAGAGAGTAATTGCATATTGGAGTGGGCTGCCCAGGGAGGTGGTGGAGTCGCCATCCCTGGAAGTGTTTAAGAGAAGACTGGACGAGGAGCTTAGTGACGTGGTCTAGCTGGTCTAGCTGGGGGGTGTAGGGCTGGATGACCCTGGGTCCCTTCCGGCTTGGAGTGGCCTGCTAGATTGTGAGGCATCTAGGTTGGTATTATGCTCTGGGATGTGCTCTTGGTCTCTGTACGGGTATTAGATGGTGAGTTGGACTAGATGATCCTTGTGGGTCCCTTCCAACTCATAATTTTCTGTGATTCTGTGATTCTGTCATAAAATGGTCTGACCTTGGCTGAAGTAATCTGTAGTATGTGACGTGTTTGCTGTTTTACAGAGGGAGGTGCCACCTTAAAAGTGTTGTTCTCCCTTGCTATAGCTTTCTTTTTATGTATTTTTAAGTAAATTAGTGATGTGGAAACAAAAAGATCCTTGTCTATAAAGAATGCCATTTCTCCACTCTCTAGGATCTGACATACCAAATGAAGTGGCTTTCAATAGGGAAGAAAAGACAGAAAAACTTTGAGGAATAGACCTGCCTTTTACCAAATGATTGTGTGTGAATTAGACGTGGTGAACCCAGCAGGGACCTCTAACAGTATGTGAAAAAAAGAAAACAGGAAGGCAAAATATTGCATAAAGGCTCCCTGTCAACTGAAGGCAGGTATGCCAGCTAGTCAGGGGGGAATACAGGCATGTTCATGCTGAGGAATTGCCGGATCAGGTCTCTCAGGTCTCAGGATCAGTACTCTATTGCTTGGTGTAGACAGCTTTTAAATCCATTTTTGTCCTGCTCATGTATTCTCCCTGGAGTGACTTCCACACCCACATCACAGAGCAGGTCAGGACCTGGCCATAACTCAACTTGTCTTGGTTTTCATGTAACAACAATGAAGCTCTCAGATAAAACAGAGACCTTCCCAATATTGCATTATTTATTCAAGAAGATATTTAAGCTGTTATAGTTTTACGTGTAATTTTTGCAGCATCTTTCACAGGAGAATCTTGTGCACACCATCTCCTTTGGAAACATGCAGAGGCTTTTGGAATTCACTTCCCTAAATACTTTCAGCAATGCTTATGATCTGTTATGCACAAAAATAAGAAGTCCTGATTTTCAGAAAAGGCAGAATGAGGTCACAAAAAAGATTCATCAAACATAGGAGCTACTGTCAATGTGCTTCTTGTTTAGCAGGCTTGAGAGGATGAAAATTGCTGCATTGGACAAAATACATGAAAAGTGTGAGAGGGCAGGGTCTTGATCTAATGCATCACTGCTCTGCAATTGGTGGGATGATGTGAAAAACAGATCATGGAACTAAGTAACTGTTCTTTGATTTCATTATTTAACAAGTCGTTTTCATGTCAGTGAGAAATAGCAATACGTAGTTCCCCTAAGCAGCTCATGAACAGAAGCAGGGAACAGTGTTTGGATTTTCTTGTTGAAAGCAAATTGCCTTTGATCTGTCTTATATCATGGTGACCCAAGGGCTTTTCCTGACTAACACATGGCTGATAACATTTCTTTCTTGTAGTACGACATTGTTGGACATTCAGGAGATGGTTTCAATATTGGCTTGGTTGGAAGTAACAAAGTTCCCAAGAACAATAAGCAACGATTAGAGATTCTTAAGGTAAATCCTATAGATAAGTGATGCTGGATAATTAAGGACTGTATGACTGCAAAGCTAAAATTGTAGGTGGGTAACAGAATGCAAAACATAAAGAGACTAAAATGAAAGACAAGAAAACAAAATTTGTGTGTTTGCATAAAATTGAAACAGGATCTTTCAAAGACATGGCAGAAAACAAATTATACAAAAATATTAAAAGCTGGGTATGCCTTTGTCTGGACTGCTAGGTCATAAATGTGTCATTTTGACTACCTGTTAAAGGATAGGGGAAGTTCCAAGCATTATATCATGGTATTGATGGCTCTCCCTAAATCATGTGGTGATATTGTTAGTGCACGAGTGACTAATTTGAACTGTAGAGAGAGAACCCAGATCAGCGGCTTAGCCTGGAACCTTCAAGAAATCATGCATCACATAAGCAACAGTGGGAAAATGTGTCAATGCTAGCTTGAAAACATATTAAATCGCAATTGTCAAGCAAGTGTATTCACTAAAATTTTACTGTACTATGATGAAAAAAAGTAGGATATTGTAGGATTTACCTGTTTGGCAGCTTGCCAGGTTAGAACTGTATACTTGAGCTTCCTTCAAAAAGTGTTTTTAAAAGATTAGAGCTACTTTAATTAACAGGATTTGATTTAGTCATGTCTGAAATTCCTTGCCTTCTGCATAGTAAACAGCTTCATCAATGAAAATGGTGTATTTATTTCCTAACAGCTCAAACCAGATGTTTCATCATTATCAAATCTGACTGCCACTGGGTCAGATAATAATTGTGACACTACTAGGATTTGGAAGTCTAGTGCAAATTATGAACATGCAAGAGCTGGTCATGGTATTAGGAAACTAAGCCCTGTTTTCTTCCTTAAATAGATAAGAATGCAGCTACTCAAACTGCAGCTGACTGAAGTACTTTACCTTCCCTAAGGCCCAGTCTAGTTATGTCTCTGTGTGGGTTTTGATTGTTTGACCCTCTGTGATTTTAAAGAAGTGCTACTTGTCTTAAAATATGACGTATTGTGTACAAAAAGCTGCACCATTTGTTGTACTTGGAGCACTGTCCACAATTCTGATGCACCCCTAATACAGCGTAACTGAACGTTTACTCCCTCCTGGGTAGCTGAAACAAAACTTTATTTCTAATGTCACCTTACATATTTACACGTGGTTATGTTGTGCACACAGACTATGCATGCCCATGCTCAGTTCTGCATGAGTGGAGACCATACCTTGGAAGGGACAGAGCATGCCATTCGTGAAATCACCAAGGAAGAGGCTGACGAGTATTTTGTTATCGTCTTAAGTGATGCAAATCTCGAGCGATATGGTATTCAGCCAGCAAGGTTTGCCCAGGTCTTGACCACCAACACTCAAGTCAACGCTTTCGCCATATTTATAGGATCCTTGGGAGACCAGGCAGATAGGTAAGTTTGTTTGGTTTATGCCTAATACCCTTGTCTTTCATTTGGGATGAATCTAAACTATGCATTTATTGCAGTGAAGTTTGGCATAGTTGCAGACTGCTGTTCTACACTAAGGTTTTGATCATGGTATCATGAAATCATAGAACGGTTGGGATTGGAAGGGACCTTTAACTATTACCTATTCCAACCCTTCTGCCATGAACAGGGACGTCTTTCACTAGATCACATTGTTCAAAGCCCTATCCAACTTAACTTTGAACACTTCCAGAGACAGGGCATCCACAACTTCTCTGGATAACCTGTGCCAGAATATCATCACCCTCATTGTAAAATTTTCTTCCATATCCCCAATCTAAATCTACTTTGTCCTATCATTGTAGACCCTGGTGCAAAGTCTCACTCTGTCCTTATGAGACCCATATTTATTGTAAGGTCTTTCTGGACAGTTTTCTTCTCCAGTTTGAACAGCCCCACTTCTCTTAACCAGTCTTCATAGGATAGTTGTTCACTACTCAGACCACTTTTGTGGTCCTCCTCTGGATCTACTCCTAAAGGTCTTTGTCTTGTTTGTGCTGAGGGCCCCAGAACTGTAAACAGCTGCGGTCTCACAAGACTGCAGTAGAGGGGAAGAATCACCTCCCTCGACCTGCTGGCCACTCTTGATGAAAGAAAGTCAGGGTATAGTTGGCTTTCTGGGCTGCAAGGGCACATTGCCGTGTCATGTCCAAGTTTTCATCCATCTTATTTTCTTATTGTCATTGCCCAGTATGTGGTTCTAATGTGCGTAGACCTAAGAAAAGAAATTGAAACAAAAGAAGCTGGAGTTTAGTGGTCTGGTTTTAGTTCTACTGCATAATTGCACTTTATATTGTTTGGGCACAAGGGAAAAGGAGGAAATTCTGTTCCAGCTATCCTTCCAGGTTCCACATCCACTGAGGACCAATAGATGCAGCAAAAAGCTAATATAGACACATCTCTATAAGTATTCAACTAGAGCAGAATGAAAGAAATCCCAAAAGGAATTTGCCCTATGTACATAACTTTATTCAGTAGAGGGTTGAAAGATACAGCTGCACAGCCACCATTACGGCTGCAGGTCTGTACATGAGAGCTGCATTATGCTTCAGACGAGAATCTATTCTGAAAGATTATAATTACAGAAAGTCCTTTTGCTTTTGCTAGGAATTAAAAAAGAAAAAAAAATCATGGACCATATCCTGCTGTGTAAGAGGAGAACTTATAATGACCTAGTTC
The DNA here is from genome assembly GCA_013390025.1 of Pitta sordida. Classification (NCBI taxonomy): domain Eukaryota; kingdom Metazoa; phylum Chordata; class Aves; order Passeriformes; family Pittidae; genus Pitta; species Pitta sordida. The sequence continues at coordinate 225,948 of WEKX01024490.1, forward strand.
ACTGGGTATGGAAAATACAGACAATGTGGTCACTGAAATGCATTTCTATGTACGTGGAAGTGCAGAATTAGACAAAGCCTTCCTGTAACTGCTGTGGGGGAAGGAGAAGGAAATTCTCTGTTGCTGCTCTTTTAGAAACTAATTTTAAAAGTGAGAATTTCCTTAGCATTGGAGGAATGATGTGGAGCATAAACAGAAAAATAAGTAAATCCCAAGCCTGCTGATTGGATCTGAGGGAGATGGGGTTTATAACATGCATCTTATTTAACTTTTTTAAGGGGGGGGTGAGCTGTGAATAAGAATGTGTCAGGTTTATATTGGAAAAAAAAATATGTTTCCATCTAATCTGCTGCCATCTCAAAGAAGAAATACAAAGGCACATTTAGAATGACTGGAGTTGTTGAACTGAAAGAGCTGTGGGTGCATGGCAGTTGATTTAGAGTAAATGTCTTCATTTCCAGTGTGTATCTCTAGCTGCTGTCAGCAAACCAGTTGCAGTGACACCTCAAGGGGTCACTGGCTCCTTGATCAAAATTAAATTTTGGCATGTTAGAAAGAGGAACTGGATAGAAATCTCCAAAAACTCTTGTTTGTCTTGCTGAAAGGATCTCTGTGCCTTTGCTGCTCTCAGTGTTTCCTCCCACTGCTGTTTTCCCAAACCTTTAATTGCATGGTGACAGCAATGTGAATGGCATGGACTGGGGAAGGTATTCAAAAGAAAAACATCCATTCTTAAGGAACTCCAGCTTGTGGTGGGGATGATGATTTGAGATGGTAATTGTGTCTTGTATCTCATTCTGCTCCGTAGGCTGCAGAGGACACTACCAGCAGGTCGGTCTTTTATTGCCATGGATACCAAAGAGATCCCCCAGATTTTGCAGCAGATCTTCACATCTACCATGTTGTCAAGTGCCTAAGCATCACTGATGTCATGATGTGTAAATTCAAAGAAGAAACCCACTTCTGATGGAGATATAAACCCTAAAGCTGAGAGTAAACACATTTATTAATAAAATACATACTGTTTTCTAATCAGCAAAGCAACCCAAATCTACACGACAGCCAGGCTGTAAATTTTCACCGCGAATCTCTCAACTAACTTAGCACATTCAAAGAACTCCAGCAGGGCAGAGGATGGCAACAGAATGAGTATTTTTCCGGAGGGACAAACAAATAAAGGACAGTTTGTGATCATTCCTCTGCCTGTCCTGTTGCCAGCACTACAGTATCATCTCACCCTATTTTATTAAACACGGTTCACTGGGATTTGGTACTATTATGCAAGGCAGAGCCAGTCAATCTGTTTCAGAGTTTTGCATGCATATGTTTGAATGGGTGGTTAAGTCCATCTGTGATTTAAACACCAACTCTCTTGTCAGGCAGGAAACCCTTCCTTCCTCTGCTGTTGATTTCTTGTCTTGATGGGCATCAGGGCTTCACCCCCATGCTGAGAACAATGGAGCAGTTTAGAAACGCTGACCATCATGTGTAAACATTCATCATCTGATCAGGCACAGTCCTCAGAGTTGTCAGATGCAGAGAAAGTGGCTGCTAAGAAGGAAAACAAAACAAAAATAGATCTGTTCAGTTCTGCCTGTGAAAAGCAAGGGGAAAGGGTCAACACAGTCTTAAGAACCCAATAACCAGTGTTTCCAAGGAGAGAACTGCTGCAGTGGCTCTGTTTCATGGCCTATGATGCTGTTCCACTGCACTGTTGTACAGAATCCCTGGGATGGCTTCAGCACATTGGGATGACTTTTAGGTCAGGAGACAAAGAAGTTACTAATGTTTTGGTAAAGCTCACTCATGCTGTTTTTCTTGGGTCTTTTGAAGATGAATCTGGAGGAGAGATTTAAGCATGAGAAAATAAGTTGTTTTTTATAAAGGAAGAGAAAAGGTCTGTTTTAGCAAGGTATCTTGTGTTAGAGTATATTTAATATCCAAGTAAGTCACTTTATATAGTCGGCCCTCTTGCACTTCGCGTACCCCATATTGCGGCTTCAGATCTTAGCAGCATGATTTTTTAGTGATGTAGGAGACCCCTTTCGCAACTGCGCATGTACGACTTGCTGCCGTGGCGGCTGGCAGCCACTACTGCGGCCACGGTGCCAGCCTGGGCGGCAGAACGAGCGACAGTGGGGGCGCAGGCTGCAGCGGGGGCAGCACGGGTGGCAGCCATGGAGCCGGTGACGGCGGTGGGGGCGGTTGCAGCATCCATAGCAGCTGCGGGAGCGGCGGCAGTAGTGGCATGACCGCCATACAATGCAGAAGTTGGGCTGCGCGGGTCCCAAATAAGACCACGGGTGCGTGATATAGGAGACCTGACTGTAATTCAATTGACTGACATTTGCTTTGTCCAATGAGGCAGTGATTCCTCTTTATCTGCTAAAGAAGAGATATTTTGTAGTTCTTTGGGAACAATGGAATACTTAATGAATTGAATGTATGATTTAATTAGGCTGGGGGAGGGGATGTGCATCATTACTGATATTCTGCTGAGATTAATTTGAGGGTAACTGAACAGAAGAAAGTTCAGGAAGAGTACTTATGAAAATCTGAAGGAGAAATTGCAATTTTCCTAATACAGTTGGCCCTGTTCCACCATGCGCCCCCTATATTGCGGCTTCACATCTAAGCAGCATGATTTTTTCAGCGTTGAAGGAGGCACCTTTTCACAACTGCGCATGCGTTACCTGGCAGCATGAATATTCAATTTGGCAGCATGTATATGCAAATCAACCTGCACAGCCACGGCAGCAGCTCGGCTGCTCGTCCCGTTCCAGCCACGGCTGCAGTGGCTCCAGCGCTTCCCCACCCCCCCTGGGCACGGCCAGGCCTCCGCCACTCCACGACTCCCCCAGCACAGCCACCACAACAAGTGATGCACGGCAACACAGTGCCGAAACAGTGCCAGGGAGCTGTCTGAGGGTGCAGGGCAAATTTGCATATTAATGAGGTGCCATTCAACGCAGAAGTAGGGCTTTGCAGGACCTGATTAAGACCGTGGGTCCGTGATATAGAGAGCCAACTGTATTTCTCTTAATCCTGCAGTTGCTCAAACTGCACCATGAGCAGTATATTTGGATGGGAGGAGGCAAATCAATTTGGTCTTGCTAAATACAACCAGTGATATTTTAAAAGGTCATTGTCTACTCCATCAATCCTGCAGCAAAAATCTTTACCAGAGCATCAAAAATGTGTCCTATCTCAAAGTCTGGACAACTTCCAAACTCTTTATGACAAAAGAGGGTGGAAGACGTTTTCCAAAGGCTTGTTAATGTTGTTATGATAACTATTTACGTGAAAACAAAGAGGTTGAAGATGCAATTCCTTCTTGGAGAGAAGGGATTTGGGAGGAGAAGGTTGAGAAGGTTATCCCTGTGTGGGACAAATGCATGTATATGCACATCAACACAGATACTAGTAGTAAGAGGAAGTACACTTCAAAATATCTTGGTCCTGTAAACATATGATAGGATACTAAAACCAATAAAGAACAGGCATATTAATAAGGCTGCTAGTAAATATTGTTTTACATGGCAATTCCTTTAGCACGTCTGTTTTTATTGCCAGCAGTCCTGAAAAAAGAAGCATTTTCTTATAGTTAATTAGCAAGCTCACTGTACACTTTCTAGATTACTTGAGTGGATAAACTTTCTCAACTCAGGTTTACATGCAGTAAAATACTGTTATCTTTATCATAAAAAAATCAGTGCAATTTAGGGGAAACTCTGCAGTAAACCCAATTTTGACCCTTTTGTTTGATTATCCCTATAAATTGTATTTCATCTCATGCTATTCAAAGTTACCATTATGTAGTGTTCCGTTTTGTTCTTTGTTTCAGAATATTCTGTTCTCTTTCAGTTCATTTTATGGGCCCACAGTCCAGGCCTGGCCATGAGGGAGGGGACAGAGGGTAGAAGCAGTTCTAAACCTGCCCTTTTTCAGTCCTTACTATGCTGGGTCCCCAGAGCTGGATGCAGTACTTCAGGTGGGGTCTGACAAGAGCGGAGTAGAGGTCAAGAGTTACTGGCAGATTTTGAAAGAGACAAGAAATGAGTGAACCTTTTTTAAAATTTTCAGTTCAGAAGGAAGGGTTTGGGGATTTGCCTTTAATAATGCTTCATTGCAGGGCATATTTGACCCGACAGCGTCTCTCTAAATTGTGAAATTTCAGGTCAAAATTTTCCCCGGGCTGTGCATCTCTCACCTGCTTTAATGCCCAGTGCTACCTACCCCAGGGAAATTAAAGCAGCAGCTGTGCTTTTCTCTGTCTCACAAGGACTTGCAGTGTTATTTCCCTGCTCAGAAATTCAGCAATCACTCTTCTTTTACATCCCTGGGATTTTCAGAGCTTTCTGATAAGCATTTATTTTTAATTAATGAAATGCTTAGGAGTAACATGGCTTTGTCTAACTAAGAGCAGCACCAGGGACTGCTCTCATTGCAATGCATGCAGCAGCATTGCATGTCACTCATTTCCTCTGATAGTGTGTTAAGATATTTTTCATCTCTTCTCACAGTTTTTAAGGCACTTCTACATTCATCAGTTTTTATGGAAAGACACTGTTTTACCAAATGAATAGAACTGCCAGTTGGAGCAGGTCCTGACCTCTTGCTAATGCTTTAATAGCATTAGTCACATCAGCAGTAGTGATTATAATGCAGATTTCAGTCTAATTCCGTTTCTATATCACAGAATCACAGAATTAACTAGGTTGGAAGAGATCTTTGAGATCATTAAGTCCAACCTATAAATCATCAACTATTTTACTATTTACAGTTTTTCTTTAACTTTCCTTTCCAGTACCCATAGTCCAATATCTATTAACATTGTACCATTTTCAAGGATGATTAATTTGTGAAAGGAGAGAAGTATCATAAATTGCTTTTGGCTGAAAAAAAAAGAAAAGCTATAGGTATTCATTTAGATGACAATGATAAAATTGGTGGGATTTTTTCACAGCTCCAAGTATGTTAAACATCTTTATTCCCTATTAGCTAATTTTTTTTTCTCTTTTATATGTACATACATAATGTAATGTGTTCATATCCACTAGCTGGTTAGTAACAGTACACAGTCATCTGGGATTATTATTTAACTGAGGTGTAAAAAAGAAATAAAAGAACCTCAGAAAGCCCAGACACATACGACTTCGATCAGAGCAAAGCATGTTCCACATTTACAGATATGAACAGTGACTGTGTAAAAGCAATAGGTTTGCATGAAGTGCAGTTAGAGTTAGGAGGGACTACTGATCTTGGACTTTAGCAGTGTATTTCTTTTTTTTCACTTATTTCCTTTACCAACATTTGAGATCAAACATGATTGTGAATGTCATGCTAAACTTTATCCATTAGCCTGATAAAATGAGGACTAATTTTAATGGCTGATAAATTATAGTGATGTAATATTCGAGTAACCATGCATACAGAAGGAGATATGGATATTGCATTATACATGCAAAACCAAACCAAGAAAAGAACCCCGATGCCTAGTTGAAAGTATGGGTAAGAGATACAAGAATAACAGAGGTTTTCTTTATCTATACAATTAAAATATGTATTTAAAATTATTACAAAACAAGTATTAAAATAATTCTTAAAATTGAAACCCCAAGCTATTGTGCTGTGTTGGCTACTGCACATTATTGTATTTATTAATAAACAGCATTCCTGTAAAAATGAGAATGCACAAGATATTTATTGAGAAATAAAATATAATTCTTAACCATTTGTCAAATCCAGAAGGCTGCTTTGAAAATATAATTGTTGTATACAACTTCTAAATTAGAAAAGGTTCAGGATTTAGTTAGTGCTCAAAGTACTACTGTTTTAGTGAAGATAGGTAAAGCTCTTCCTATGTATGCTGTATATACATATATATATAAAAAAGTATATGTTTTTAAGTGTGTGTATATATATGTAAGTATCTATGTAAGAAAGTATGCTGTAAAAATAATGGAAGTCGTTGATCAGTTCCTTAATAATTCTGCTTCTGGGGCAAACCCATCTTTAAAAAAACCCAAAAGGATCTCAAACCAACTTGTATTTCATCATTTTCTTTCTGTCAGCATGTGGGGAGAGACGAAATGCTCTCCTGTCCTGACAGCAAGCCTTTTGGAAAAGGAAGGTCAGTGTTTCTCTCCCTCAACCCCTGTGTATGCTGTATAGTAGCAGCACTCAACACATGGAAACATCTTACATGGCCTGTTATGGGTGGAAGACATTTTATCCCATGTAACAAGTATCCAACAGTACCCCAACATTACACCAGGTAAGTTACAGTCTTAGATTACTGTTCTGAGTGTTCTAGTTAATCAGTGATGGATATCTATGCCCAAAGGAATTGAGAATTTTGAAACAGCACTGTGAAGTCAAGACCCTCCCATATCAGTTGAATTAAACACACTGTATGGCACTGTGCTATTAGGGTTATTTTTTTCCAAGACAATTCAGGGTGTAGATGTTTGATGTGACCTGACTCTCTGCTGAAAATGCAGGTGATCTCTGACTGAAGAGTATGTGGTTATTTGCAGCAATTTGTAGAAAACAAATTCCCCTGAAAAAAATTTTCTTGCAAGGCAAACTTCAGCTGAAGGATTTCATCCTCTAGGAGACAGGTTTTACACCATCAAAATAAACAGGTAACAAATTGCCTAATTCAGAAGTACTTTTGGTTTTGAGACCATTGTGACAATATGGAGAGCATCATCACTGAATAAAATGTTTTAAAGTCAGCTACATTTTCTGGGAAGTAAGTGTATGCGAGAAGATTGCAGAAGAGATTCAATGTTCTTCAGAATGAAGATGGTGGTGGATTTTTTTCAAAGGCAAGGATAGTATTACAAAATTTGAATATCTTCATTTTCATGACCATCTGCCCTCCAACTTTTCACAGGATAAATAAGCATATGAAAATCTACTTTAAAAAGCCAAACAGAGATCCTTAACATTACTCACAACATCCATAGTTTGAACATCTGGCATGATTGCATGCAGAAAAATTCTGTGTCCTCCATGCTACATGTGTAGCATGATCCCAGTCAAGAAAAAACTCTTTGCATAAGTATACTGATAGTTGGAAATGTAAAAACAAAATCTCAGATCTTGACCCTGGATTTCCCAGCCATCACATACAGTTTTGCTGTTGACAAGCTGAGCTGTGCAAATCCTGCTAGGGCTGGAAAACAGAGCCTGATTGTAGTTGCTTGAGGCTGTGGATCCCTACAAGCTGGATGTAATCTGGCACCAGATTTCCCCCGGTTCCAAAGCAAACATAAGGGAAAAGAACAGGAAGTGGGGAAAAGGACAAATTCCTCATTTTCACCCTGCTCCACTTCCTGAACTAGCTTGTTTTGAGCACCAGTGCAGGCATAATCAGGAGAGAGGTGACAAGTGCGGACAAAGGAGCCCAGCTGGAAAGATCTACCATGCACAGCCACAGCAATAAAATTATCCACAGTAAAACTCACAATCCAAAGCAAGGGGAGGGTTATCTGAGGAAATACATTCAGCTCATAGAGCATGAGATGCCGTCATGTCATGGTCAAGACCTGCTGTGGGGACCATGCAACACAAAACCATCCTCACTCAGGTTGAGTAGGCTCACAGATGGATCTCAGCCTCTTAAAGTCAGCACTACATCAGAGCCATTAGGGCTGAGCCACTGTCTTCAGCTCTTCATCTCTTGTGCGTAAGGCTCCTCATCAGCAACAGGCATAAAATAAACTTCCCTACACCAGGCATGTGCTCAAAATGAATTGAAGCTTGTTAACATCATCAAACAGTGGCATGGGGACTAGAATAAAACATACATGTTCCCCGAATAACAATTTCATGAGTCTTCCTCCCTTTTAAATACAGAACATATATAAAAGTTCCTTCTAACACAACCCAAAATTTAAAAGTCCCTGGAACCTCTTACTGAGGGTAGAAATACTAACTGGGCACCTATGAACTAAATAAATCTCAAAAATACGAAGAAAAAGGGTCCTTTTTATATCAGGACTTGCTACAAATGTCATTCTTAGCAACAGCCTTTTCAGTTCGAATCATTAAATGAATCTTTTATATTGACTTCTCTGGCCGGGCTCTGAGAGTAAGATGACAATACGTATTACATTCAGACAGTGGTTTGGAAAAAGTCCACAAATAACATTACGCTGTTAGGAAAATGTGTTCTACTGAAGAGTGATACAGGGAATGGTATCCCACATATTTTTGTTGTCGTCATGACTAAATTATGTTCCATGCCATCTGTACCAACATCTGCATTTCAGCTTGGATGTGTTTGACATCTGTAAGGTCACCTAGTATAGTTTCCAAATTGACAATTTCTGAAAGAAAGGTTTCTGAAAGTAAGGCATTTGTTTAGGGCCAGGGCTGCTGCCCTAGCATGATTTGCAGAAGCAGGGAACACAACTCCCTGTTACAATAGCGCTGCATATGCTGTCCCCATCCTAAAAATATTTGGTGGTAGCAAAGGAGCAACCTTAGCATTGCCTTCACTCCTCCTCCTACTTGAGCAGTACAGGGAGGTGTGGTGCAGGGATAGATTTGGCAGGGACAGGCACATAGAGACATTGTTGCTGGCCTGTGCAGCACACAGTCCATTGAGCCAGTGAACCCCTTAGCTGCTCCTCTCCTTCCCTCTGTTGCAGTTTGCATCTGCCCAATACTCTGACAGTCTAATTTGCTACTTCTGGCTCCTGGAAAAGCCCGAAATTGGTTGTAATGAAAAGCTTGCAAGTGTTGCATTCAGCAGCAGAAAGTGTGGTTGAATTTTGATGCACCAAAATTACTGTATTTTTTTCCATCAGAATTATCTGAAGCTGCTCAGCAGGTCCCCCCACTCCCTGCTGTCCCCTGCTTGGTATTCCTCACCATATGAAGGGTGAACAGGGAACATTGAAACTCTCTATTCTTCTCTGCTGTACTGAGGACTGAATACCTTTAGAAAGAAATACTTTTAGAAGTCATACAATGTGCCCAAATTGTGCAAAATCAGAATAGAGATACAGCTGCCATAGTCCTCACTCGCTCAATTTTCTGGCATAATCCACTTTTAACATGGCATGGTTCCCAGAGAGCAAGGCAAATGCTAGAGGAAAAGGGAGACCTTACATTCAACAATATATTTGCTATTAAGACCTTGGCTTAAGGACCATATTTATGTTTAAGCACAGTTTTTATGGTCCAAGGGCTGAGCATGCAGGCAGCCACAGCCTGGCAAGCATGCCCACAGTGGGGAGACATGCCAAATTAGCTGTCAGCTTGATATCTGAGGGCAGCAGTTGTATTAGGAAGAGCAAACACTGAAAGAAGTCCCTGCCTCATAGCCCGTGCCTGCTCAGAGCCATGCTGATGTGGTACATATGGGTTTGCCACACTGCAGCTGCTCCCTGTGGCATTACTAACTTCTTGTCTGCTGTTGCATTCTCATTTGAAGAGGACAGAGATTATTTCCTGCTCCTACTAATGTAATTTGTGACAGAGAGAAACACCAATTTGCTGTGATTTCGCAAAGGTTGTAGCTGAGCACTGAACAGGCATGGACTGAAAGGTAGTGAAGTGGGGGCAGTTGCTGCAAGTGCCACTGAGAGAATTCTTTAAGAATTCATCTTCTTCTCCTGCATTCTTACACTTTTAAGTCAACCCAATCTTCCATTGCACTCAAAAAGGTCTCCATGCCCACAAAACAGCAGTTTTCCTTCATTGTTATGGTGCATTTAAGAATTTAAAGCTCTCCTTTTCTTTAGTGCCAGCTCAGAAAGTAACGTCATCACCCACACTGGGTCACTCCTCTCTCTCCTGCAAATACAGTACATACTAGCAGACCAAGGACCCTCTGTAGGATCTGGTCTTCTGCAGGCAGGACAAGTTGGAAACAGAAGCTCTAAAAATACACAAAATCTGGATTAATACAGCACAAACCCCACATAACAACACTAAGGAGCCAAGACCTGAAGTGCAGTGTGCACATAGGTTCACTGGTTCACAGGTTATTCTGAGTTGGAAGGGACACACAAGGATCATCTAGTCCAACTCCCAAGTGAGCACCCACCCAGGGATTGAACCCACAACCCTGGANGTCCAAATAATGGGCCAGTGTTAATGCTGCTTGTGCACTGGATGCAGAGAAGTATGAATTATTTCACTTTTATTAAGGTTTAAGCCTGTAGTATTATAGATCTAAAGTCATTAATAAATTTACAATGCCATGAAAACAGTGTGTTTTCAATGCAATGAAAAAGTGTGCTCTCCTCTGCTTTTTAATTCACTGGTTTTATCCACATACATATGAGTAGATAAATCATTCAGTTAGAGAATAACTAGACAGTGCCAAAGGCCAAAATATGATTTAAAACTAGTGTTTTACAGTGTGATCACAAAGTATAAACAAAGCATTTCCATAAATGCATCTCAGTCATTTAAAAATCAGTTGAAAGATTGTGGTGCTTGGTTGAAAGCACTTAAAGCTTATTTGTCTTTTTTTTTTTAATCATCCTTTCTCCGTGGTGTTCCATCCAAGATAGCTCGGGATTGATAGGCAGATGGACAGTTACTTAACACAAGTTAAATCTCAGTCACTGGTATGTGCAAGTCCCCTACAACAGAACCTCCATTCCTTTCTCAGTGCCATCCAGATGGTTTGGCTGAAAGATTTTACAGGCAATTTGCTAAAACAAGCCAATATGATGTACAATGAGCATCTGCAGAGAGTCGTTACATTAACACCTAAGCATGACCTTGTAATGAATTGTCACATGAGTCTTTTGAGGTGTTATTTGCATTCTCCACACAGTGCACCTGTGATAAAATCCGTTACACAAGTCATAGTCAGTGTGTGGTTTCTAAAAGTTTCCTACATCTCAAGCACTGGTGTGCATCCTCTTTAATGTGCCTCAGTAATGTCATTTGCAGGATTAAAAAAAAAAAAAAAGGAAGCAGCTATGATTCTCTAAAAACAAAAAGTGAAAAGATCCTTTCCCTTCAGCACCACCACCAAAATGATAAAGAGGGAAAGCAGGACAGAAGTTATTTTTCTAAAACAAATGAGAGAAGAAATAGATGCAAGAGGGTTGGCTAGAAAGAGGCAGGAAACCATCCAAAGCCAAACAGACAAACAAAAGCAAATGGCCAAGAATAAGTGTGCCCAGGCATAGACTGAGACAGAAGAGCCCCTAAGAGCTCTCTACAACTACATGAAGGGAAGTTGTAGTCAGCTGGGTGTCAGTCTCTTCTCTCTGGCTACCAGTGATAGAACAAGAGGACACAGTCTTAAACTGTGTCAGGGGAGATTTAGACTTGACATTAGGCGGAACTTTTTCACAGAGAGGGTGATCTCTCAGTGGAATGGGCTGCCCAAGGAGGTGGTGGAGTCGCCGTCCCTAGAGGTGTTTAAGAAAAGGTTGGATGAAGTTCTTGGTGACATGACCTAGATATTAGGGTAGGATGAGGTGTTGGTAGTAGGATGGCAACAGGTCAGGTTAGGTAACAGGTTTGACTAGATTAGATTAGGTAACGGGTGATAGGTGATAGGTTGGACTTGATGATCTCTATGGTCTTTTCCAACCTTACTGATTCTGTGATTCTGTGATTCTGTGTAAGTGTGCCCAGGCACAGACTGAGACAGAAGAGACCTTAAAAAGACCTCTTTTCTATCTCTATTTATTCCTTGTGGGTGCTGTGGAGAGTAGCTCTTAGAGGGTGTCAGACTCCAGACTTGGTGCCTCCTCATTCCACACTGCCGCTCTTCCCCAGCCGCCCTCACCTCTCCTGGCCAGGGCTTTGCAGGGCAGCGTTTCCTTGGGCTTTTGGCTGAAACCTGCCTGGAGTACGATTGAGAAAATTTGAACACACTTCTTCAGAGGGCTTGAGGCATCCTGTCTGTCAGCTCACTGCCTGCAAAGCCCAGCCTAACTTGAGATAATGGTACACAGTGAACTAAAAGGGCACTGAACTTTTTCTGTTACCATGAAAGGCTGCTCTTAACAAAAGGCACATTGTTTCACAGGATGACTTTTTCTAGGAAAAGCATGTGGGAAAATCGGACTCACAAGGCAGAGAAGGTCAAAGTTTAGTCATCTTTCCTCAAAAGAGGAATTCAAAACTTCATGGATTAAAAAAAAAACAACAAACCAAACCAACTCCCCTTTGAATTGCTCAAGTTTCACACTCTGTCCAAAACCAGGTAAGTGTTGTTTAATCAGCCCTTGAATTTTTCTAAACCTCCTGAGTTTCAGATGGATCTGGACCCAATCCATGAGGGTCCAGGCACCAGGCCTGAACCTCCACTTCCCTCCAGGCAGGGAATTCATTGTTACTGCCTTTTCACCAAGCTGCCATGCTGAACCACCCATGTATCTAAGTAGTGATGTAGCCACTAATGTCCTCCGCTGCCTTAGGGTAATACATAGCTCATGGCACACACCATTTCTTCCCATTTATGTCCTGCTTCAGTAGGATCACTGCAAGAGGGAAGCAGTTGTTGGTTTGATCGTTATTGTTTGGGATCACCTTGTGGATGTTAATCAGCCAGCCTTGTCCACACCAAGGAGAATATGCAAGTATGCTCTCAAGCCCCCATAACAGAGGCATGCCTTGAACAGGGAAGGGTGGGGAAAAATGGAACGAGCAGAGGCTTTCTCTGAAAGCATTAAAGTGTTATGGTACAGGATTACATTAGGTCAAGACAGGAATTAATATTCTTGGAACAAACCTGTGATTAAAATAGTTTTAATTTAACCAGGTTTAGTGCATACAAATATTTGAGTATTTGAATATCCCCTTCTAATAACTGAAACTCCAAGTATCCATCAGTCATGGAGCCTTGATTAACAATGAAAGAATTGAGATTACGTGAACTCTTCAGGGAAGCAAAGATTGAAAATTTATGCATAGGCATAAAATTCACTTATTCCATTGCACATAGTTGTGGTCTGAACATTATTTTTTCAGTTCAGTTGCTGTGGTGTTTGTGAAGACACAGCTGGTAGTGTGGTTTAACCTTCTTTTTCTGGGTATCTAGTTATTTTATTAATATTTATTTGATCTTTTAGTGATTTAAAGCATGCCAAGAGATTTGCTTATGGAAAAAACTTAGAGCAACGAGACATTCTATGATTGCGTTGACCCTTGCTTAGCCAGATGTGATGTGTGCCAGGTTTGACATTGTAACGTTAGGAAGCTCCATTTTGCATGCCCAGCTGAAGATAACTCTTCATTAGGATGATGGGCTTCATTGATTCATGCTATTTGTATCTCATGCATTAAAAAAAAAAATTTAAAAAAAGAACAAAAGAAGACAGCCAGAGGATTTTAAGGGGCTATCTTCCCTTTCCAGGAAGACATGGCAAACATGTTGGCTCCCATCTTTCAAGGGCCACCAAGCTTCAAAGGGCAGCAGGATGGCAGACATCTGGGTCAGATCTAAGGGGGTCAGCTCCAGCCCCTCAGAATGGAGATAAGTAGGAGGAACTTAGGAGTACAGACAAATAAGAAGTTACTAATCCATCAACAAAGTTACTAGTCCATCATCATCCAAGTTCCTGCTGGCTTCTCAGCAGGGTGCCAGCAGAGTGCCAGCACACACACGGGCCATTTCTGCTTGGACTTATACCCCATATCCAGTGGTCAATTCATTTTTATGCAATCATCCACCTTGTTAGCACAATCCTGTCAGAAAAACCTTAAAATAAAAACAAAAAAACCAAAGCTTCTCCAAATGCAAGGACATAGTTTAGCATTAAACCTCCAGACATTACAATTTGCAAGGAGACTCTTCATCGTGCTCTTGTGGTCGCTGGCTGGGTTTTATAAGTTTTGTCCCTGAAAAGAATAAGCTTACTTTACTCAAAATACCCCCTGCCTAGGAAGTGACTCCATCATCCTCTGGGTGCAGACCACCAGCCATTGACCCATGGCTGTTAAGTGGGCAGGTCTTTCAGGCCAAATGGGGGACCTCACCCTTCCATTGGCTGTGGGAACACCAACATGATGCAAACCCCCTGCCGGTCACCTCCTTCTGCAGGCCACTGGGCTAGAGCAGTCTGGTTGTGGTCACAGAGAAGCTCCTGCACCCACTTGCCCAAAGCGAGCCTTCCACCTCCATGTTTCTAGTGTTTCCTAAGCCTCATGAGTCCAGGAAATCCCAATCACTAACCAGTCTCTCATTATCTTAAAACCAAAAATCCCTTTAATGGCTTTACCTCATACTCTGCAGCTCTGAAATCCTGCCCAGCTCCTTCTTGAGTTACTTACTTCAGCGGATGATTTTGGCAGGATTTTCCCCCAGATCTTGGCTACTGTTCCTTGAAGAAACTGTGCCTAACCCTCTTGTTTTGTGGTTGTCTGTCCTCAAGCTTGACTCCATGGGGCATTTATTCCTACACTCGTTCATTGGTTAAAACCTGAGCAGGCAATTAATCAGTGCAATGCTGAGAGGCTCACAGGCACCTACAATCAATTGAGGACTTCACCATGTGTTCATTAGGTAAGAAAATGTTTCCATGCATACCCATATAATAAAATCACTGACAGTGTTTAAACCTGCTTTCCATAGTTGAATTTAAAAACTAGGCTTTAATGCAGTGGTTCTCCCATGACAAGGCTGAAAGTGCAGACCTCAGTCCTATGAATCCTTTAATAAAGTTTAATAAAATTCTCATTTATAAGCATCTCTTGTGCCATTATCTAGCATGAGGTACACAAGATAAAAGACTTCAGAGCCAGCACCTTATCCTTTACTAATACATTGTTAGGCTTTTTTGGGGGGGGCTCTTCCTAATGTTAGCAGGTTTTAATGATCACACTCATTTCCAATACGGAAAGCTGAGCAGCGGCTGCACAAGGCCGAGGCACAGCCACAGATCAGTGAAAGAAAGTGGCCCTAAGTTTCAAGTCAAGACATCATCCATCCAGAAAGCAGACAGGGATGTAGGATAGGATCTTAATTCTTGAAATACTTGCATTTGCACCAGATGAAACATAATAGGTTTCTACAATTGTCTCGTGTTTGGGCTCAGTTCAACTATCACTTATTAGATACCACCTTTGGGGAATTGTGTCCAACCAAGGTTCTCCATTATTTGTTCTTGAGGTGTATCCGTGAAGAGGTTTCCGCTAGGTTCATGACTAACCCCATCAGCGCCTGTTTCTTCCTCAGCTGCATTTTAAGTCAAACAGGGCACTGAAATATTTTTTTCAGGAGGCATGTACAACCTACAGATGGGTGCTAGCAACATCTGCCACCATCCCTAATTCAAAACCACTGGCAATGATGACAACGACGTTGGAGACTAAACTGTATCTTCTAAGACAAAGAACTGAGAATTCTTTATCCTTCCTGAGACAAAACAGAAACGATTCTCTTAAATAATTGGAGCAAATTTTTCTTGCAGTCCTGTTCTTTACCCTTAGACCATTGCCCCATTGAGCCAGGTGTGTTGGAGAACTTGGAACTCTCTTGGCCGCCACTCACAGTAGTCACTGTTCTCTCTTTGTGCTGAGTTAATGGCACAAGCAAATCTGGGAGTCTTGTTCAGTGTACGCCAGCTGCTGCATAATGACGTACGAACAAAGGAAACCCGTGTTCCCAGGCCTGGCATCTCCCAGCAGAACAGGCTTCTCTTTGTGGCTTCAAAGGGCCCAGCACTATTTATGGCACTTCAGTTTCTGTTCTTCAGTAATTTCATGTTCATTGAAAAATAACTTTCTAATTCTGTAATGCCATACAAAAAGCGCAGGCAGGATGGATTTTTCAACTTCTACTGCCTGGAAAAAACAATAAAAAATAATAGCAATTATATCACCAAGTCTTCCATAAGCAGACTCTTCCCCCTCCTCCACCAAAGACCTTTTTCAGCCTCTGCGTACCTCACCTCTGACAAAGTACCTCATTAAGGGCAATGGTAACATTGCAAAGGAATGCACAGCGCAAGACTCATAAAAGGTCATTTTACATTTACCATCTTAGACTAAGCTGTGAAGCCTCATTGACACAGAAATATATCTGGGGGCTCATGCGAGATGACAGTGCAGCTTCTGACATTCTGGGAACCTTGTGAGGGATCTTCATTTCTATTTATGGTGAATGCAACAAGGAGCTGCATGTGATTTGAAGCATAGAACCATAGAAGAGTTTGGCTTGGAAAGGATGTTAAAGATCATCTAATTCCAACACCCTTGCCATGGGCAGAAGCACCTGACACTCGACCAGGGTGCTCAAAGTCCCATTCAACTTGGCCTTGATCCACAACTTGTGGGGGCAACCTGTTCCAGTGTCTCACCACTCTCATAGTGAAGAATTTCTTCCTAATATCTAATCTAAATCATAGTTGTCTCATCCTTGGACAATATTTGAGGAGAAGGTGAGAACTGATCCATAATGCTATGAAAGAGCTACACAAGGGCTACAAAAATATCTGAAAATACCTTTATTACTGCCATTATTTACCATGGATCTACATATATCTTCTTGAGAAGCCTAAAATGAAATTGAGGTCTTATTTGGAGTCCAGAATGACTTAGTGTTCAGTTCCTCAAATCTCAGGTTAAACAAGAACAAACTGAGAAGTTTCTCCCTGATTTAACATTATTTCAGAAAGAAACCTGTCTAGATAGTGAACGCCAACAAAGACAGAACATAGAACACCTGGGAAAGTCATAGCCACCATGCTTAACCTGATTATAACTGAAGAAACATTTCTTTTGTTCCAATTTACTGATTTTTGAGCTCCCAAGTTTTATTCAGAGGTCAAAGTGGAGACCACATTAGGTGAAATTTCCCCCTTATTTTGAAGTGAGATGCCCAGCCTTTCAGGTTTAAGGAAAAGTTTTAAAAATATGACAAAAGTCAAGCAAAGGATTAAAATGTCATAATATTTTCTGATGTCTTCCCTGAAATCAGTTTTGAGACAGTTTGGAGTCTCATTGATGTGCTTTGAATACTTGACATAGCTTTAACTTCAGCTTCTTAAAATGCTCACATCTAAGTAAGGCAGACAAAAACGTATATGTCTGTTTGACCTGAGCAGATCAGATACACTGTCCTGGAAGATAACATGAGTTTTGGCTAAGTGTATGTGTCCTCAGCAGTTTGCTCTGTGACCTTTTTTTCTAAACAGCACTTCAGCAGAAGGATGGGGATCTATCCCCTGGGCAATATTTTGAGCCATTTTTTCATTATTTAAATATCCTTTAAACATTCTTTCCAGGTTTCAAATTATCCATTACAAGTGTTTGTTCTTTCTTAACAGGGCGCTGAGGACCAAGCCTTAGACCACCAGCTTCTAAGTCTTTCAAAAGTCTTGCTAAATCAGTACAAACGGGTTCTGGCAGGAGCATTTTAAAGCTGGGCTTCTGGGAAGGTCTGAAACACTTTTTTACCAACTTTGTGATGCCTCAAAGCCTGAGGCAGCTAATGGAGGGTCTGGAGGAAGGACTGGAGCATTTCTAGTGTTCAGGTCACAAATGGAGGAGGAGACAATTGGGAACACATCTGCTGGCAACCTCATATCTCCAGGTCTAGAAAATAATTCATATTGGACTCAGAGGATGTAAGACACTATCATCTTTCATCAAAGGTAATTTGGGATCTCAAGGTAAACGAACAAGCATCTGGTGTCCCAGGTGTCGTGGTTTGACCCTGGCTGGATGCCAGAGATTCACCACAACCTCTCCTGGAGGAGAAAAACTGGAAAATAAAACTGGAAAATAAAACTGGTCACAGACAAAAAAGCAAGGCAAACTACAAGTAAAGAATATAAAGGATTTATTTACTAACTAACAAGATC
>WEKX01024490.1:247325-268000 GCA_013390025.1 Pitta sordida
GCCTCAAGCTACGCCAGGGGAGGTTTAAACTTAATGTTAGGAAGCGGTTTTTCACAGAGAGAGTGATTGCACACTGGAATGGACTGCCCAGGGAGGTGGTGGAGTCGCCGTCCCTGGAGGTGTTTAAGAGAAGACTCGATGAGGAGCTTAGTGACGTGGTCTAGCTGGGGGTGTAGGGCTGGATGATCCTGGGTCCCTTCCGGCTCAGAGTGGCCTGCTAGACTGTGAGGGAACTAGGTTTGTGTTACCGCTCTGGGATGTGCTTTCGGTCTCTGTACGGGTGTTAGATGGTGAGTTGGACTAGATGATCCTTGTGGGTCCCTTCCAACTCATAATATTCTGTGATTCTGTGTCATTCTGTGATGTCCCCATGGGGAGCACACAATCCTCAGCAATTCCTGTCATGTCAGAATGGAGGCAAGGAGATATTTGCAGTTCCTGCAGATCCTACAGTCAAAAAGCCCTAGATATTGGGCAAATCTAGCAACCCTAAGGAAAAAGTAGGATTTCTCCCCATGTGCACCTCAAAACTCCTAAGATATTGCCTTTCACTGAAGTGATTTGAGGATTCAGAAACTTACAGATTTTAGTGTGATAGGTATAAGCTTAGAAATTTAGGGGTTTTAGTGAAACGTAAAATTTAATGAAGTTTAGAAGGATTTTGGAAGAATTAATACATTAAAATCATTCACTGGGCCTGAAACTTAACAGCCAATATTAAAGGTAGGAAAGTCTTGTTTTCCAGTCCTGAAATATAAACAGAACATGGGGCAAGAATGTGAACCATCGGAGGTGATTGGCCAAAAGGCTTAAAGCAAGGTTGCAATTTATGACATAATGCTGAAGGAACATATATTCATGGAATAATTTCCATATGTATGAGGCGGGCACATAAAGATGTGTGGCAAAGCTGGGGTGGGGTTTTTGCCTTTGGTTTCTGTGTGTTTTGGCACCAGACAGGGCTGTGAGGCATTTTTGCAGGACAAAGATGTTCTTTCCTTGTTCCTGGGCCCAAAAATAAATTTTTCTATAGCACGGTTGCAAAAACCTTGAGTCCTGACTGATTTGCCTTAAATCAGTAGCAACCCTTAAGGTTGCAAACTTACCAGAAAAACATAAGCGATATCTACTGTTTCTGTGTGGTTTATGATGAGAGAACACCTATGTGCATGTAGCAGGAAAAGCCATCCACACAAGTGGACTCATGTTAAGCCCATTATTTCAAACCACCATCATTTTCCTCGAACAGGTAGGGACTTGAATTAACTTGGTTTGCAGGGATGAGACTCTCACACAAGGTCAGGCTCAGGAGCTAAGCATCTGCTGTCTGACTACACAAGTGTAAGCGTGAGCATGATGCTGGCAGCAAGTCACATCAGCTTCTTGTCTGGGTGGCTAAGGTTTCACAGCATGGAGTCAGAAGCTTTCTTAGCTCTGGCTAAAGCACATGGCGGGCTACATACAAAAAATGATCTGAAGCCAAGCTTTGTAAGCTGAAAATACATAACCTGCTGCTAAAGCAGGTCTTGATTTTCATTGAGCTGGCTCTCTGGTGCACATCCAGCATCAATTGCTTCTAATTACATCAGGCAGAAGCATCACACTACAGCTTTTTCATAGATCCAACTGTGGCTTGGTTTCTGAAGGAGAGAGCCAATAAGACAGGTAGATTCAATCTAGCCATGCAATAACAGACTTGTGTCTGTATTTGAGTGTTGCTTGGGCAAGCTTCCATTAAAGGTAGTTTAATTTCCTCAGAGATTTGACAAGGAAGTAAATATGCTAGAAGGGGCAAGACACACATGGCCTATTCATCATCTTCTTTCCTCTGGACGAGTGACATCATTATTAACACTATAATCCAGTCAGCCAGCATATCAGAAAGTGAATCAGAACCCCTTTCTGTCAGCCCTCCTTTGACGGTTTCAAATGAAGATACATAACCCAGAGGGCATTAGGTTTTTGTGGGCTTTCATTCTTCCAGTCCTACCATTTCCTGAACCTTCCTTCACCTACTGCTAGATGCAGGAGGAATGGTTGACTTCAAATAGTTAGTTCCTTTAAGCCAACAAGTTAACCCCCAAAAGGACTGGACACTGTACCAAACAACTTTAGCAAAACCTGGAAAGCATTACTGATTGCTTGTACCTGCAAGGAGCTTGGCACAGCGCAGGGCCTGAAACTTAACAGCCAAAATAGCAGTGGTTTTTCTCCCTTTTGGGAAAACCCAGAATCCTGGGGTCTTCTCTTCACACAGACCAAGTGACAAAGCCCCATGTGAATTCCAAACAAAAGCAGCAGAGAAATACTGACCTTATGAACATGTATGCATGCACATAACACACATATATATACTTTCTTCCTAGTTCTCCTGTAGATTAATGAGATTAGATGAAGACATCACAATAGGTTTGTATATAGGCTAGCAAACCCCTCAGTGGACGAAACGTTTGAGCTTTTATAAATATATCGATGGAAAAAAGGTTAAT
Organism: Pitta sordida; assembly: GCA_013390025.1. Classification (NCBI taxonomy): domain Eukaryota; kingdom Metazoa; phylum Chordata; class Aves; order Passeriformes; family Pittidae; genus Pitta; species Pitta sordida. The sequence continues at coordinate 249,815 of WEKX01024490.1, forward strand.
AACAACCTCCACTCCTTGCTTGATGTGGAAGGAAATGTAGTAACTAGGGATGGGGATAAGGCAGAGGTACTCAATGCCTCCTTTGTCTCTGTCTTCAACAGTAGGGTCGATTGTCCTCAGGACGACTGGATATCTAAGCTGGCAGATGGGGACAGGGTACAGTGTAGTCTCCCTGTTATTCAGGAGGTAGTAGTTAGAGACCTACTAATCCATTTGGATCCCCATAGGTCCATGGGACCAGATGGGGTTCACCCCAGAGTGATGAGAGAGCTGGCAGATGAACTTGCTAAACCGCTCTCCATCATTTATCAGAAGTCTTGGAGCACAGGTGATATCCCGGATGACTGGAAGTTGGCGAATGTGACCCCGCCACACAAAAAGGGTCAGAAGGATGATCCAGGAAACTACAGGCCTGTTAGCCTCACCTCAGTCCCAGGCAAAGTTATGCTTAACCAACCTGATCTCCTTTTATGATCAAGTAACTCACCTGGTGGATGAGAGGAAGGCTGTGGATGTAGTGTATCTGGATTTCAGTAAAGCATTTGACACAGTCTCCCATGATANGTTAGACCACATCTCGAGTATTGTATCCAATTCTGAGCTCCTCAGTTCAAGAAAGATGTTGAGGTGCTGGAACGAGTTCAGAGGAGGGCAACTAGGATGGTAAAGGGGCTGGAAGATAAGCCCTATGAGGAGAGGTTGAAGGAGCTGGGTCTGTTTAGCCTAGAAAAGAGGAGGATCAGGGGTGACCTCATCGCTGTCTATAACTATCTAAAAGGAGGTTGTAGTCAGGTGGGGGTTGGTCTTTTCGCCTTGGTCTCTGGGGACAGGACGAGAGGTCATAGTCTTAAACTTCAGCAGGGAAAGTTTAGACTTGATATTAGGAAAAGGTTTTTTACAAAAAGAGTGATTCAGATGTGGAATGGGTTGCCTGCAGAAGTGGTTGAGTCGCCAACCCTGGAGGTGTTTAAGGGAAGGCTGGGTGAGGTGTTGAGTGATACGATCTAGATGTAGATGCTAGGTTAGTTGGATTATAGGCTGGACTAGATGATCTTCAAGGTCCTTTCCAGCCTTATCTAAACTGTGATACTGCAATACATCTTTTTTTCCATTAGAAGCAAGAGACTTGTTGCAATTTTGGCACTGAGATGAGCTGAAGGCATTAGATTCCATGAAAATCCCTATGATATCAGCCTGATTATGGGGAAAAAGGAAAGTTCAACTACACAGGAGTTGGAGAGAAGCTGAAGAATAGGCAAAACAAGAGGCTGAATCCTTTTCAGAGCAAAGCTAAGAGAGGTATATTTTCCCGCTGTCATGGTTTGACCCTGGCTGGATGCCAGAGATTCACCCACAACCTCTCCCAGGGAAAAAAAAANTATGTCCAAAGGATCTCTGCTGAGCTCTCAGCTCTGGCTCCATGTTTCTGGGCTCTTAAAACATCTGCATCTTTCGCAGCATGATCCTCCATCTTCAGCATGGCCTCAGGTGGATTCTGCATCTCTGGTTTCTCTCTCTCTGTTCCATAGGTTTGCAGGCAGACAGTCTGCTTCACTATGGTCCATTCTACAAGCAGCAGAAAGATGCCTGGAAACCCTTCCTACCCCTCCTCTGGGTTAGCCTGGCCGTGGTGCCTTCATAGCTTCTCACCCAGGCTCTGGTTCGGCCATCTACTTTTCTGTTACTGCCTTTTTTTTCCTTTCTCAAATATGTTATTCACAGAGGTGTCTCTATCTGCTCGACCTTGATTTCCATGGCAGTGATGGAGGCCCAGGCAGGAGCTGTTAACACCCCTCGCTGCCAGAGGAAAAACCCAAACTAGGACACCTGCCTTCTTCCTATAGAATGGTCAGTTTGCAATCACACATTGCTCTCATACAGTAGTGTTCTTTCTTGACAAAAATCTACAATTGCAAGGCTGGCAGGTCTGTCATCTTACCATTTGGTTCTCACAAAAGTCAGGAAAAAATATTTATCTTGAAGGTATTTATTATTTTCTAAAGATACAACGGAACCAGGTTGACTTTAAGTAATGATCTGTGGAGGTCACATCTGGAATTATATCAGTGATTTAATGGACACATATTGCAAATGCATACAGATAAAAAGCAGGAATTACATTTTCGGGATCCCAGTTTCCAGTCTGTTGGCACAGAGCTGCATGCAGATGCACCAGCTCATACAACTCTGTTGTATGACAGAAGCTGAGAAAGCAAATGATTACAGCCTGGCACCCTCAAATTCCTACCTTGCCCTTTCCCTGTTTCTGCAGCCTTACCTCTGCTACTTATTTCTCCTTTCTTCAAGTAAAACTTTTATATATATATGAACATCTATGCATGGCAAATCCCCCAAAGTGGGAGGAACTAGCTCAATTCAGAGTCAGTTTCCCATTTCGGGTATTGTCATCACCACACCAATTGCTCATCCCTATATGGAAAGAGAGAAGAAGCCTGAGAAATAAGAGCTGCCTGAAAATCTTTCCTCCAGTAGTCTAGATGCATCATTACAGGAAAATAGTTTGAAACAGTGGCACTCTAAAAGTGAAAATTCCTGCATAAACTATGTAGCATAAGAAAGGTTTCCAGAAATGTTTGAGTGTCTTTATTCTCCCTCCTCTTCACTTCATGAGGTGCTAACTATCAGCTGTCTTATTGTATTTTAAGTATCAGCTTATACTCGGAACCAATTTAAAACACCTTTCTTTTTTTTTTTTAGTGTCAGACTTTTGCTATATGAGACCCAAGAAACATTCAAAACAAAGATATTATTCAAAATGCAGTCTGCCTCTGGTTTGGTAATGTAAAATTTATCTTTAGTCCAAAAGAAGTCAGTTTTTTGAAAGGTCGCAGGAAAAGCACCTTAGCAGATCCTGAGGTTAGCTGAATGGCTCCTTTTTATTCTATCACTCAGTCAAGAGGACTTGGAAAGAGCAGCATTTGGTGCAGACACCACTGTGAGAAAAGCTTGGTTTAGTATTAAACAAGAGTTCATAGAATTCAGAAATTAATGTAAGCCATTATGTGTCATATTAAAGAAACATTAAAAGCAATATGACATTTTAAACATTGAAGTATTTTCCACTCAAGATTGTCTAATGTTGGGATGACTGCTCCCTTTCCCTCCAACTCCATCCCTGATAGGGCTAAAAAAAAGTAGCACCCAGGACCCATCCTCTGAAGTTGAACCGTTTAATCACAAAAAAAAGAGAAAACCCAGCAACAGATACAAAATTCCAATAACTTTCACTCTAGGAAACAACAACAACAAAACAAAAACAACAAATAACCCACCCCCAACAGAACAAATTAAAAAAGAGAAAGAAAAAGAGAAAGAGCAAGAGACAGAGAGAAGGAGACTTTTTTGCTGCCACTAACATGTTTTTTCCAGAACTGGATCTTTTCTTAAAAAGTGATGTATTCTAGTGAGGTCAGCCGCACCCCTGTGGAATTGAAATAGTTCTGAGGGTGTTGAGAATTTAAAGAGAATTATCTGATTTAATCCTCTTCTAGTAATGCTGGTTACCAGCTGAAGCTAAAGATGGTCTTTGCTGGAGCTGAAAGAATTCCTCCTCAGCAGCCAGCTTGCAGGTCAGATTTGGGACAAAACAGAGAAAGACTAACATGGGTCAGCATTTCTCAAAGACTAACGGTTAACATTTCTCAAGGGCTGGAAAAGTACTCAAGTCAAAAAGCCAAGTGCAAAACACACCTACACTATAGACAGTCTATGGAGATGGATTGCCAAGATCAGGGCTTAATGCTGCATGAAAGCCCACTGAAGTCACAGCTTGAAAGTGCAAAATATTTGTGGCTATAAGCTCTTAGCACAACCCTGCTTCCAAGTCTCACAGGGAGAACGTCAACAAGTCCCATCCACCCTCATGGACCCCTCTGTTTCTCAGAGAGATGGAGAAAAACCAGAGGACAGCACAATTATTTGCTCGATTTTAACCTAGATATTAAGCTAAAGGTCTCCTAGGATAGTGTTCAGAAACTCCTATTTGTGTTCAACAAGTAAGCTGGCATACTCCGAATCTGTAAGGCTTTCTGGCACACCAATGGAGCCATTAGCCCAGATACCTACTGACAGAGTCAAATCCAAGCCCACCTGCAAATTTTGCTGTGGACTTCAGTGGCACCCGTGGTGGCCACCTGTTAAAAATAATTCAACTGGAAATTGTCTGCAGCTGAGATAGCCTTTGGAACCCCTCTAGAATACTTAAAAAAACCCCAAACAACAAAAACAAAACCAAAGTCCCCAAACACGAGCACAGCTGACCTGACTTTTGAGCACAGGGTGGGGAGGTAAGGCACTTCAGCTGGGCTGCGTACACAGAGCAGTGATGGAGAGCAGTACAGGATGAGAGTGTGCTTTGAGGACGCATAAAGGGCAAATGTCTGGAGGTCAGCAGTGTGAGACCTAAGCACCTGTCTGAGACTCCTAATTATTTCTTTTGTCCTGTGCAGTGAGATGACTGGAACCTCCCACCCCTGACCCAGTAGGAATTGGCAGGCAGTGTGGCGGCAGAGGTGAGGGTGATGAGTACAGTTCTCCTCCACCTTGATCTGGCAACTCTGCTTTATACCACGTAGTTCCTGTGGGTTTAGCCTGTTGCATCTCATGTAGGCCTAGTGCCCTGGCTGTGGTCCCAGCACATACCCTCATGGCCCTGCAGTGCCAGGTCCCAAATCCCAGGGTGGCAGCAAGCTCCTGTGCTTGCACGATGTCATGCAGAGCCACAAACACAGGTAGTCCTGGCCAACTCGGTAGTTTTACCTCTGTTCTTTCAGCCCAGAAGCTGTGACACTCAAAGGCCGGTTGTAGGCAAGTTTATTTTGACACATACACACTTCTTTGGTCAGTGGATTATGAAGCCCAAGTGAAAAATCTGCTAAACTGTAGTCTGTTACAATATTTGCTGTAGCAGAGGACCATCATTAGAAGATAATTCAGCCTCTCTCTCCTTGTAATGGCTACTGAAGGAGCCAAGGGAAACATCCAAACTGCAGTGTTTTAGGCAAGTGCCCAAGTCACGTGAAATTGATCCTGATCTGATTTGAATCCTTAGCAGGTTTTGGTTAGTTTGTTTGTTTGTTTGGGGGATTGTTTGGTTGTCTTGGGGGTTTAGTTTTTTCTTTGTTTGTGGAGGGTTTTTTGTTTGTTTTAGTTGGGAATGTGAAGACTATGTACAAGATACTGCAGTTGGTTATTTTGAGATAAGGGCAAGATTTTTAATTAAAAATACTGATCTGAAATACATTAGATCAACAACACTGAAGGATGATAATCAGTGTTGCAGTCATGCAGCCACGGAGAAGGCAGCATTTATTTCCAGTTTGAAGCCCATTTAAGCATCCTCAGCCTCGCAGAGGAGCCAGTGAGCTCTGATGCTGTGGAGAATGGAGGCACAGACCTCCACTTCGTAATTTTTAAAAGTGGAACTGATGAAGATTTTAGCATTCAAAACACAGACATGAAAGAGCAGCATCAACCAAAGCACTCAGGTCCCTTTGTATTGACTGGCCTGTTTTAATCCCACAACCAATCTGCAGCATTTAACTGATAGCTTTGAATCTGTAAGAAAGAAAAGGACCTTGAAAATATCTGGTTTACAACTCTAAGATGATGAGATATAGCAGGCAGGATCATCTTACGTTTTTGAGAAGTTATTTAGACAGCTAGAGCTATTAGCCAGGCTGCAGTGAAGTCAGTAACGTAGAAAGTAACATAAAAACCAGGACTTTTCCCCCATTGAGAATATGGAGTTCATGTTGTTAGTATGCAGAGTTGGATTAAGTTCAAGAGCCACTGCAGTCATTGGTTTTGCTGCCAAACATCACAACATTGGAAGTTTCTCCCCAGCAGCCTAGCAGATCTCCAGATAAATGAAATCTCACATAAGATGAGCTCCAGTGTGGTGCAGATATCACCTGAATGGTCAGCTGGGTCCACCTGAGCCATCTGAGAGGAGCTCCAGAGTTTGTCTATAGAAACGGAGTGGCTTGCTAGACTGTGAGGGATCTAGGTTGGTGTTATGCTCTGCAATGTGCTCTCGGTCTCTTTACGGGTGCTAGATGGTGAGTTGGACTAGATGATCCTTGTGGGTCCCTTCCAACTCATAATATTCTGTGTGATTCTGTGTGAAACCTATGCTGGGTGTACTGAAAAGTGCATAACAATAACTAAGAGGGGGAGGAGGCACCAGGACAACAGGCTGTGGGACCCAGTAGGGGCTGAGCCCCTATAAGCAAGTTCTGTCACTGTCAAAGCAACTGTTTTCCTCCTTCCCAAAATCTCACCTGGCTGTCAGTGCACCCATAGTGGCTACAGGTGCATATGCAGCCAGAGCAAAATATAACACCTCCTTTGTCTCCCCTCTCTCCGTTATTAAGGTTTCCAAGTGCAATGTGTTACCACATATCAGCTGAGCCTGGGTGATGGCACCAAGGACACACAGTCAATAGCAAATCCAAGATAAGATACATTAACTCAAGCCTCAGTGATGGAGGTTTAAACTAATCCATTTAACCTTGAATTTGCAGTAGGTAAGGAGCATACGTGCAAATAATTGTTGCACCTCACACACGTTAAGTTGTGGCAATATATCTGCCCCTCATTTCCATTTCTGGATGTGTGGCGCTGGCACAACAGTGTTGAGACTCTCCTCTGAATTCAATTTCAGCATCATAGCATGAGATGGAGGTCAAAACAAGGATTAAAAAGTCAGCCAGGGCCATTAGGACAGTGCAGTCTCCAGCATTGGGGATAGTGCTGTAGGAACTTTTTCCAGCAATGCATTTTTCAGTGCCATGTGTAATCAGATGATGAACTTAAGTCATAAGCATACTCCAGTGAATTGACGCCTACATTAGAGCCTTCTTTCCCATACAGTAAGAGGTTCAAAATTGAACAAAACAAACTGGAGGGAATTCAGATAAACAGCTCCACGAAAGACACTCCCATATTTTGTAGCTGATGATCTCCAGACTTGCTATATAAGCAAGAAGTCTCCACCTGTTCATGCACAAATAAGATTAAAAAACCCAAGCAGATGGTGACTTAATCCCCAACTTCATCACCAACTGACATTAGATAAAATGAGGCACATGCCTTACTTTAAACCTTTGCTTATACTGCAAAAATTTGGTATCCGTAAGGACAAAGTACTGCCATTCCAAAGTACTGTACTAATTCGGTGATTTCGCTCTATAAAGGGAGACATCCAACTTTAAATACTAGTTACAGGCACAGAGTATTCAACAGGCTCAAACAACAACTGAACACATAGAAATAAAGTGGAAAACTCATCCCCGATGCCTCAAACAATCTGACCTGAGGAATGGAGGTGCAACCAGCTGTCCATCTGCACCCACCTCATGGTCATTTGAAGTGGCCTCCTCTGAATCCCCCGGCTTATTTAACACACACAAGGTCAGGGCTTCTGCCTTCAGGATGGTATCATCCACGCCTCACCACCATTCAATTGTTTGCACTATCAACAAGCATTAAAATGTTTAAGAACAGTAAAAACTGCTGTTGCTTTTCAAGCAGCTTGAAAAATACGCCTCATGCAAATGGTGTTTATTAAAAGAAAAGTACAAGCTTGTCTCTGCTGTCCTGCTAAAAGGCACAGCATCTCTACATTTTACCGCAAGCTCTATGCCAGCCAGAGGAATTTGCCATCCCAGCTTTATACAGCAACACATCCCTCCACATCTGGAATGGGGAGGAGGACCATGTTTGCCTCTCAGTTCCACAGAGGCACCAAAAAGGAATATTCGCTCCTGGTGTGTTTACAATGCAGTAGCGGTGAATTTCCGCTGCTAATCGTGAGTTTCCTGTGGTGCAGGAGACTGTGAGAAGGTCCCAGAGCAAGCAGAAGCATGTCACTGTCTCAAATGTAAATCATCCCACCTTCTTTCACAGATCTGATCGTTAACTTAGACCAAACATAAAACTTTACCCTACTTAATCACTTTATTCCAATTCTATTCTAAGGGACATATCAACAAATCTGCAGTAGGAAATGCTGGAAGAAGTTCTTAGTCTTCAGAAACAAACTTCACTGCACACCCCTCCACTCTACATTGCCCTTCTGCCTGAAAGAAGGAAAAGACTCACACAGCCACCTCAAGGTTATTTTGGACAGATTAAAATGTACTCAGTTCAGAATTTCTTTTTCTTATCACTGAATAAAACTGGAAAAAAAAAACCCCATATGGTGTTTAAGACCCAAATGTTTTGGTTAAATTTGGGGAAATCCAAAAACCAGGGAGATAACTCTGCCCCATTCTTACAGTGTTCCAGTTAGGAAATACACAGTAGGTATTCCCCAACACGCAGAGGGCAGGTCCAAATCCATCCTTTAAGGTACCCTAAGCAACTGGGTGGCAGCTGCACACAGGTACATACACACTCCAGACCCATGCAAAGGTAACAGACCAAGAGAGGACAATAACTGAGTCACTCTTGCAATTGCTCATGAGACTACTTTGGCTCAAATAAAAGCTGGAGTTCAAACAAGCCCAGCTCACTTGGCCTTAACAGACTGGAGGGCACTTCTTTGCATGGCTCAGGCAGCAGAGCCAGGTGTAAAGCCTGCAGCAGCTGGGGGAGAGCTCAAATAATGACATCTCCAGTGCTTAATGCATACGGAAAGAATCAGGTTTCTTGTGAAAATACAGATTAACCATCCCTCTTCCAGCAAACCCCTGATGGCCAGGAAGTCTTTTTAGAGTGGTTGACTGTTCTGGTCTGGTATCCAAAACATCCAGACACTCAAGTATTTTCTTGGTGCTACAGGACCTCCATACCTTTAAACTGATGGGCTTAAATGTCTGGCCTTCCAACTAGTTCTTCATGTCAAATGGCCTGTGATTTCACAGCTAGCTTTTGCATAAGGTTTAAAGTAGGTGTTATGGATCAAATCTTTCATAACTCAGTGTTATTCATCTGTATTAAAGCAAATCTGAAGTAACACTTTGACAAATTTTATTATTTTTCTGATTGTGTTAATTTCACAGAGTACAAAACTCTCTTATTTAAGCAATCACATAAAACCAGCATAACAAATTTTGCCTAACAGGAATGACACCTTTATCAATACATTTTAAAGCGTATTGTTTTCAGGAAGTGTTTAATTTATACTTATGCTTCAGAGGTCTCACAGGCTCACAGGTTATTCTGAGTTGGAAGGGACCCACAGGATCATCTAGTCCAACTCCCAAGCAAACGCCCACCCAGGGATCAGGCCCACAAGCGTGGGACTATGGGCACCACGCTCCATCCATGCAAGACTCCCACCAACNTCCCTCTCAAGGGCCCTCCTACCCTCCAGCAGTTCAACATTTGCCCCCAGTTTGGTATCATCCACAAACTTACTGATGATGAACTCAATTCCCTTGTCCATACCATCAATAAAAATGTTGAACAGTGCCAGACTTAACACTGACCCGTGGGACTCCACTGGTGACTGGCTGCCAGCTGGATGTGGCACCATTCACCAACACTCTCTGAGCTTGTCCATCCAACCAGTTCCCAACCCAACATAAGATGCTTCTGTCCAGTCCATGCTCTAAGAGTTTCTCCTGAAGCTTACCATGGGAAACCGTGTCAAAGGCTTTGCTAAGGTCCAAGTACACAACATCCACAGCCTTTTTATTGTCAAACGGGCAAGTCACCAAATCATAAAAGGAGATCAGGTTGGTCAGGCAGGACCTGCCTCTCCAAAATCCATGCTGACTAGTTCTAATGTCATGGTCATTTTGCAGTTGCTGCGTAATAGCACACAAGACTATCTGTTCCATGACTTTGCCCGGGATCAAGGTCAGGCTGACAGGTCTGTAATTGCTCGGATGATCCTTCCTGCCCTTCTTGTGGATGGGTGTCACATTAGCCAATTTCCAGTCTTGTGGTACATCACTCACATGTACATACAAACCTTCCAGACATCTGGATTCCAGTTCAGAATTTATTTGCATACAAAAATATATTACAATGGAAAAAAGCATTAAAGTTCTCAACTATATAAAATTACAAATACATTTGCATAAAAGCAACTTTAAATTACAATTTAAACTATATTTTAAAGCAAAATACAGCTGTAACATTTAAGTTATCTTATTCCATCTGCTACAACACAAAAAAAAACCCTGATATTGCCACAGTTAAATATTTGTAAGAGGTTACAAAAGTTATGTTCAAAAGGTGAGTATCTTGGGGAGCAAAATTATATGAGAAAAGGGCAGCTGTTCTCAGTGATGGTTGTCACTTATTCTTCAGAGGACGTTCAGAGGTAAGTACAATGCCAAAGACTGATTTCACATACCTGAAAATAAAAAAGAAAGATCATTACATTCCATATTAAACAATATTGCATGTTGTTGACATACCAGACACCCATCTACACCCAGGTTGCTAGACTGCTTGACAGGCCAAATTATGTCTTTTTAAAATTAACATGAAAGCTGAAACACTAGCATGCAAAAATATAAGGCAAGTACTCTTCTAAGAAGTGCCTTAGGCTTGAAAAGCTATCTGTACAAATTTCACAGAATCACAGAATATTATGAGTTGGAAGGGACCCACAAGGATCATCTAGTCCAACTCACCATCTAACTCCCGTACAGAGACCAAACGCACACCCCAGAGATTTCTGTGTAACCTCAAGCATATAAATACAACTCCTCAAAAACAGGGTGCTATAAAATATCAGATGCAAGTTGGACCTTCCACTCACTGCACACGAGACTCCTGAGATCACTAGATGTGCTTAGCTGGGATAACCCCTCCCCCCTCCAAAAAAATCTAAACTCCCCTCAAAAACAATTGAAACCACTAGAGCAGGTGGCAATTTCTGCCCTGATCTTCGATGTGCCTCACAAGGGAAAAATGAAACCTATATATGTATCACAACAGAATCACAGAACCCTTAAGAGTTGGCTGCACTATGACTGTGCAAGATACAGCAACGCAAGTATTTACTGGTTTGGAGTTTTCCTGTCCTATACAAACCTTCACGAACGCAGATTTTTTCAGAAGAGTAACCAATTAAGTCTCAGTGGTAAAGATGGAGTTAGCTTAAGCATACATCCATGACAGAAAACAAGAAACTAGAAATATATTTTCAGTAAGGGAAGTGAAACCAGGATTCAGATACAAGTAAGACAGCCGGGAAATAGGACACTCATAAGAGCAGGTGTCTTGAATTAAGTCCAGGTCTTCAAGAAATACAGACAAGGGGAAATACCCAATGAATACATGAAACTCTCAGTTCGTGGTTTGTGAGGGTTTTGTTTATGCTGCAATTTGTTGGTTTCAGCTCTATAGTCTTGTTCCACACAAAACCAAACAGACAGAACCCCAAAACACAAAATAAACAGTATAACAAAGAACAGAGAAAGAAGCAAAAAGAGTAGGCGGAGTACATGCTTGGCAATAGGCGGCCAGTTTGGGGGGTTGGGGTTTTTTTCTTAAAAAATCATAATGAAGAATCCATTACTGTAACTGGAAGATACAATTTCTAGATGGTGAGAAAAAAAAATTATCTAAATTCCATTCCTGGTAATGATGAGCACAAAAATGATTTTGACATTTGGTTTAAGTCAGTACTTAAGTCAGTCCTTAATTCTTTCATAAAGCAAAGTCTAGAATAACAAGGTTTTCTCATCTATGGTTACTCCCTATGTTACTTAGCTTTATAGTGAAGAAACAAACCTCCATTTCTTAAGTGAGGTTTGAGTACTGTATTTAGGAAAGCAACATTGACTTCACTTTTACCCCATCAAGGAGCTGCCTCAGAAGTAGAGACAGGGGTTCACTGAGTTCAGCCTTGGTCACACAAGCTAAGCTGCATACCTTGAACATTCAGGCAGAGATCAGAATTTAGCCTGTTTTACACCTTCTTATCCACATACTGATCCACAGGACTAGCAAACGACAACAAAATTACATTATACAAGCCACTTCTATTTTTCCCTTCCCTCTCCCCCTTACATCGGCTTTCATGACTCTGACAGTACCAAGTGAGATGCAACCTATCAATAAAAGTCTACTTACTTGCTAGTGTTCTGTCAAGATCGGCAATGAAGTCCTCCAGTTCTTTTGTATCTCCAAGCTTTGCTGTAAAATAAGAGTCAACACTGCTTAGATATGACATTTCTCTGGCTAGAAGAAACACTGGAACTACACAATCCTTCAAATCATTTTCAGTGGTATCTAACATGCTGTGGGTTATTACTGGCAAAGTTCAACAGGGTTGCTGCAACGTCCTAATGCACAAAGGAGACTGAATTGAAGTTCTAGCTTGCATAGTTTTCCATTTCACCAAAGCAACATAAAGAAGCCTTTTGTTTATTTCCTTAAAAAGCAGAGATAGAAGTGAAGGAAAAAAGCTATATCCCAACTAATTTATGTCCTTGCTATTGTGAGAGTCTTCCACATTTCAACTGATCAGATACTGCATGCATGGCCCTAAGCAAACTCCAGCCAATTAACTCCCGGTCCTCCTCAAATCTCAGCCTCTTAAAATCCTGTCAGTATCACTAGTGTGCTGAGCTGTCAGATCCTTTGGTCTTGGGCCATATACCATAAATTTGGAACCAAACATCCATATAAGTTTTCACTCCTGAGAGCACTTCAGGTTCCATTCAAGCTAGTTTTCCTGCAAATAATAATACAGTGAATCCTCTCTGTATCGCAACTTCTCCTTCACGACCTCACCCATTTGCGAAGCAATTTTCTCGCAATTATGAATCAGCGGTCCACGAGCTCAGCTGGCTGAGACATGTGCAGTTTGACTCTGCTCTGCCGAGGGGCGGTGCCACGGTGCCTGTGGGGCGGGACTCATCCGGTTGTGGAGGCGGGGCAAGCACGCACGGGCTGGTGCGGGGCCCCCGGGGTCGGCGTTAGCACCAGGGCCGGGCCAGGGGGCTGGGGGGGGAGCGGCGCGGGGTTTGGGCTGTGGTCACAGCAGCCACTCAGAAACGGTTCCCTTTGCTCGCCTGTGCCGAGACAGACTACGGGAAGGAGCAAAGAATTGTCCGCAGCGCTTCGGAGTTCTGGGGAATGAAGCAATGGGCGTGGCCTGCATGCATATTAACGACCTGCAGTTCTTTGCGAGTTTAATGTTTCGTGACTGCATTGGCCTGTCCCTTTCCTCGTGATGGAGGGGGATTTAACTGTACTTGGATCTGTGGTGTGCCCAACAGTAACTCTTAGTTTTGTTGTCATTTAAGAAAAAAGTCCATGCAATCCTGGCACACAGAGAAACTCACGTAGTTGAGGATTAGGAAGAAATGCCAGCAGTTAAAAATAAGCATACCTTTACATGGAGTTATTGATGGAGATGGCAAGCTTGGAGTAGATGCAGTTGGAGAGTTGAGCTTTTCATCACTGAGACTGAAACTATTTCTGTAAAGTGAGTCTGCACCTGCAAAAAAACCAATATAAAGTAAATTTAACACCTTGTGCAATTTTGCAATACAATTGAAACCAGAAATGAGGCCTTTCCTATATAGACTTCAAAGTTTATATATATACACAACTTCAAACTCAGAGGAATAAATAAATAAATCCTCTATTGTGTGAGGACTGTTGTTTCCACTCCTACTGTTAAAAAGCAAGCAGTCCTAGGCTCAGTCCTCACCCTCAGTAAGGAAAATGTTGACTGTCCATGAAGTCAGCATCATTTGATAAATATTAGAGGAATGACAATTATACCACATCAGCTAAATCAGACCTGGCAGAACCTGCTTAAGTCACAATATTCTGGGAAATTCTGTTACCTGAATTTTGCAAAAGCTATGGGAAAAAAAATAGAGAATAGAGAGCTCCAAGATAAGGACAGTCTCCCAGAATGGAGACTACATTTACTGTTGTACTTCATCCCCAAAGCAAATGCACCTATTTCTCCTATTTATACACCCTGGAAAGCAACGTGAAAGGTTCCAATATAATTCTGATGTTCTTGTATTTTAGACAAGGCCTAAATTCCAAAAGTATCAAAAAGTATCTCTACCTTGTCTTTTTTCCTATACAATTTCCACGATGCACGGGGCACACAAAGCACTAGTCATGGCTCCGTTGGAAGGAGGAGTTGTCATTGTACTAGAGACACTAATACTACTAGTTCTGCTGTTTTAAGCCAATGACCTGAAGATTGTAGTTCTACAAAGAGAAACCATTGTAATATGAACATGTCAGTGGTCTCCATTCATTTGGTACAATTCCTTGGACATAAATGTATGTGTCATTATGTAGTGTGGTGACTATCCCTGCTTGCCACCAAGGCCAGCAATTCCATCTCCCTGAAGAACATGTAGCATTTGTCCTTCAAGACACAACCTGGGAGGTGGTTAAAGTGCAGCATTAAGTTCATCCAAGTGAGAAATGTCACACCTGGACACCTGTCCTATTTGCTGTGCCATGAAATGACTGCCTTAGTTAAATTAAGCGTGTTTTGCTGAATTATCAAAAGGGAGCAGGACTACAGCTGGCCTCGCCAAGATCTGCACATCCACATCGCCACTGAACATTGCCGTGATGTTTCCAGATAACAAACATCAAGACCACCCTCTCACCCATTACTCTTTTACTGCAAGCTGTGCCTTGTTTGGCAAGAAGAGTGTGTCCATACTCCACCTCCTCTAGCCTGCTGTCCTTGCCAGCCCAAAGACACCTTCCACAGGAGTATCCAGGTACAGCAATACCAGACCAGACAACTGCACCTACAAAGTGTGCCAGATCTTTCCTCAGCCATAAGCTGATTAGCTTCTTCTGTGCTAGCTTCCCAGCCTAGCTCTGTTACAATACACACTGGAGAGGCTTCTGTGAAAAGATTCAACCTGGAATACTTTCCTCTTTCACATGCATTTTGGCCCACCACTGTATTATATATTTCACTTTCCTCTGCAATCATCTCGGACCCTGTTCCAGCAAACACATGTGCTACTACAGCCCATGCAAACATGAGATGATATGACTGATGATATAACCCAGATGGTTAAAACATGGTGCTAACAACACCGAGGTTATGGGTTTGATCCCTGTATGAGCATTCACTTCAGTTGGACTCAAAGATCCTTGTGGGTCACTTCCAACTCAGAATATTCTGAGATTCTGTGACTGACATCTGTTACCTGGGACTACTGCCACCAAATCAGCCACCCATTGGTATTTCACGTTTAGGAAGAGGATACCTCTTCATGCAATCTTTTAATTGCAATTTCTTCATCTTCACTCTTAAGTGCCTGTTCTCTCTAAATCCGAACAGCTTAAAACCAATCTACTTCAAACTTCAAGTATGAGAAAGACATACTTGATTAATACAATGCAGAATTGAGATAACTAAAGATAGAAAAATGGGAAAAATATGCCATTTCAAAAGTAGCTCCTAAAAACTAACAAAAAATACTTAAAGGGTAAAAAAAATCAGCTGTGCAATGATGTGTCAGCAGTCCTGTATTACATAGTATGAACCCTGTACACTAACTGTTACTTTCTCTCTACTAAAGGTATGACAAATTTCCTCATGAAATCAGCTTACAGATTTCCTACTAAAGCCACATTTTTTTCAGCCAAGATGCAAACCCCAGTGACGAAGAAACATAGAATGGAAAATTCTAGCTGTTCAGGATAAAACCCCCACCATCACCAAAAAGCCAAGTAACTTGTAATAGCTCTTCACACAAACATTGCTGTAGCCAAAACTGTAACTCACTGTAACACTGACAGAACACAAACACCCTCCAGGCTACATATTGGAAAAAAGCAGAACAAAAACTTCCAAATGATTTTATATTTTAAAAGTTTTATACCTCACTGAATTAATAAAAAATAAGTGAGAGAACAAAGACTCAGAAGTGAGTATACTTTTAATGTGGAGCCTCTGCTACTAGAATCCAGAGACCAAACATAGTGATGCTGGGAATTTATATTGCAAATCAATTCTTCTCATACACAAAATCCAAAGCTTCAATTGCTCTTACCTACTGCTGGAATAAAAATCTTGCTGTGAATGCTTGTGAGGGCAACCCACATTGCAAAAGCCATTAAAATTAGTCACAAACAAACTATTCACACAATTCTCTCTTTATATCCATGCACATATCCAAGCTAGCAGTCGGCTTGGATTCTTTGTGGTTTTCTCTCCGTATTCCTTCTATAAGTAGTTGAAAGTACTAACGGCTCACTTCGCAGTGTGTGGACATCAGAGAATGTTATTTCATACTGGCTTCCACAAACATGATGCTGTGAAATATTTACAATTATGCAAAGATAAAACAAAGCAGAACTGCTGTTTTAGATATGTGAATGTTTTTCTTCCAGTTTCAAAAAGTGAAATATTTTCATAGAACAGTGTTAGCTTCTGATGGATTATTGATACTTTCCTGAAAATTTCTCAAAGCAAAAACATACTTTAGCTACTAACTGTGGTTTATATATGGCACCAGGAATCTGAAACTCTGGTGGTGTAAGGAGGAATACATTGACTCCACCATCAAGGTCACCATACCTGTTGAAAACCATGTACTGTTAAAAAAATGCTTACGACACCATCGCAGAAAATTATCTACTTCGGCAAAGTGTAGCTGTAGGGCTGAAAGCTCTGCGAAAAGGACACTTCAGTCCTTGCTCTCTACCAGCTGCCACCGCCAAGATTTGCTCATTCACCTCCAATAATGGCCCTTGGAAGAGCTCCACTGCCACACAAATATAACATCCTCTGCAATCCAATAAACAGAGGCTGATGCCAAGGATCTCATAGCTGCCATCCTTCCTCATCCAGCCCCTTCTCTCCCATGGCAAATTTATCATTCACTGCTTATTTTTCACTTTGTACTTTGATTCAAGTGCCTGCACACATATATAAACTATGCCACTTCAGCTGTTTTAAAAACACTTAAACTGGCTCTTTAAAAAGAGGTCCTTAAAATATGAGTTACGTTACAGAATTGATTTTTATCAGTCAAACTAAGCCAACAGCTACAAAATTAGCTGGTAGGAATAAATAGGGGTGTTTTTCACTTTGGCAAAGTAATCTGTAGCATATTGACCTTTCCTGTTTCAGTATATGGTTAAACCACAAAAAATTCCAGGGCAATACCATGTAAATATAGTGTCCTCATGAAATGAGCAATTGAAAGGTTGTGGGCAGTAATTAAGTGAAGGAGGAAAACCTCAAACTTTGCATTTTAAAACAGACAACAAAAAAGTTCAGCTGTCTAACTTTTATTTAATATTATGCTCTTTCTAGTACCATAGTTCAAGATAATTTTAGAGAGCACTAGGGTTAGTAAAACTTTTATTGAAGTTCTAAGTGGTGAAAGTCTTAAGAGGAAAAAAATAAGGCACATCCCTAAAGTTTTCAGAGAGAAGCTTTAAAATTCCACTCAAGTATCTACAAACCATGAATTTATTATAAAAGAGTAGTTCAGGATTTAATGAATAGACTGCACAGCTAATTCCTAGCCAGAACACAGTCTACTTGATAAAGTAGAAGAAAATCAGGAAAATGTAGTGCCACCAGTAGAAGTGAGAAATATTCCTGATACAAGTAACTTGTTCCACAATACATATGTTGTAGCCCTGAAGGATAGTGTTTGTTTCTATCTAATTACCGTCACAATTGGCTGCATTACAGTGAGCCCCTGTGCATTCGCAATCCACTATTTGTGAGCTTCAGTATTTGCGGGTGATTTTTCCGCGAGCTCTGCGACCTCGGCGCGTGCGCAGGAGCTACCGCGACCTGAGTCGGATCGGCCCCCAGCNTCCCACCCCATTCGCAGGGCTCGTGGCACACCCCCACCTCGATCTCATCTCCGTCCTGCTTGCGGCACCGGCCCCGCGCCCCACCTCCCCGCTTGTGCAGCCAGCCCTGTCCTCGGTCCCCCCTGCCCCAATTCCAATCCTATCCCCATTGCTCCTGCGTCGCCGCTGCCCCCCGCCCTGCGCCGGTCCCGTCCTCGGCAACATCGGTGGAGCACAGCCAGATATCTGAAACAAGCCCCACTTCCAGGACCCACCCTCCTCCCGACCTTATATGGGGAACGGGCATGGTCACAGGCATGGCATACTCAACAATGTAGCAGGTTCACTATTGTATTGGGTCTGTCTGAGCCCACAGCAGTCCTCACAATGCTGTGCCTTGGAAGGGTGTTGATAACACACAAGTGTTTTGACTAC
>WEKX01024490.1:268094-320264 GCA_013390025.1 Pitta sordida
GTTCCCTTTTCTTCCCCGTGCTCAGAGAGTCCGAGGGGAGAAGCAAAAAAGTGCCCGGAGCCCTCGGGAGTTCCAGGGGGTGGGGCAATGGGCATGGCCTGCATGCATATTAACAACCTGCAGTTCTTTGTGAGGTTAGGGTTTTGCGAGGCCTGTCGCCTGTCCCTTTCCTTGCGATGGAGGGGGTACAAATGTACCTGATCCCAGATGGCACCTTTGCACTATTGACATGTCTAACTTTCATTACCTAATGATTTCTAGTCACATACTTACAACAAAATAATCTAGAAAGCCTGAAATCCAGATGTACAAGCATACTTTCTCATTACATATATAGAGTGTTTCCAACTCCAACCTTCCTCCTTACTAATATTGCTCTCTAATAGTCTGATGATTTTATCCCATCCCTCTTGTGATTTTATCAAGTTACTTTTGGGTATGTGAACTTTTAATATCCAAATTACCTTAAGACAGTATGTTTTACAGCTTAACTCTTCATCATGAAAGAAATATATAACACCTGTTATTTTTTTGAAACACACTAATTTAATTTGATTTCCTCATACTGGTGAGGTAGCAGTCACTTTCCTAATGTCACTTAGGATTTTTGGGAAGACTAGTTTGTCCCCACCTAAGACATCTCTTCTTTAGCCCGGCAGTCCACATCTATTTAATGATTTGAACACTACTTTATGTCCTCAATAATTTCTGTTGTCTGTTTCTTTACAGTCACATATTGCAAGACTGCCAATGTAAATGATGGGAGGCTTAGATGGATAGAGCGTGGTGCCCATGGCTCCAGGGTTGTGGGTTCAATCCCTGGGTGAGTACTCGCTTGGGAGTTGGACTCGATGATCCTTGTGGGTCTCTTCCAACTCAGAATAACCTGTGAACCTGTAAACAGGCTTTTCAGGGTGAGTGCTGCAGTACTAACAGTGCCTGATGCTTCATCTCTAGATAGCACAGGCATTAGTACAGCACATGGAGACATCCATGGCACATAACCACAAATGCTTACACTACACCAGGCACTGGGTGTTAACAGATCCTCTTCAACCCCTTAGTAAGCCTGCACCTATTTGCTTTTGAAATTATAAAGTTCAGAGTTCTAGATGCACTTGGGACTTTTTTTGTGTTTAAAACCCAGCAAGCATTGCTTAGAAAATACAATCGGCCCACTTGCACTTCCTGCCCCCCATATTGTGGCTTCAGATCTCAGCGGCATGATTTTTTAGTGATGTAGGAGACCCGTTTCGCAACTGCGCATGCGCGACCTGCCACCATGGCAGTGGTGGCGGCCGTGGGCACGGCCCGGGCACCAGAACGGGCAGCAGTGCGGGTGCGGGCAGCAGCCACCATTCAAGGTGGAAGTCGGGCTATGCGGGTCCCAAATAAGACCCTGGGTGCGCAATATAGGAGACCTGACTGTATTTGCATAGTTCTAAATATCTATCAAGAAACACTGTAGGCTGTATGAGTGCAAAATTTAAATTGATGCATTTATTCTGCAGCACTTTTTACAGAGCGGCTGGAAGCTGAATGTACCTTGAAAAACCACAGAGCTACAAGTGTGAAACATTTCTCAGAGCATAACAGGTTATGATTCAGCTTTTCAGTGTTATTGTAACTTTGGCACAAGAAAGACTGAGGTGCTTCCTTTCTCAACCTCTCAAAGTCCAACTTTCCATTCATTATCCTAAGCCTAATTTTGGAAAGCTGTCCTGACATTACCATATATTGTGTTAGCATAATGCAGGAGATGTAATTTACACAGGCAAGCCTGCACTTTTCTTTGCAAGCTTATTCCAACACAAGAAAATGATATCTGTAAGAGTTCATCAATACAGCTGCATCTACATTAGTGGCTTTGTCAGTACAGCACTCCAGCACAAACCCTATTTTATCACAACCAGCATATGCTGTAAATTAGCTAAGAGGCATAAAAGTATTCCTCAACTCAGAAGTTCCAGCATGATTAATAACCTAAAATATAAATACGCTATACTTTGATTTGTATACCTCAAGTAGAAACATAACTGACACTTACAGTCCAGCAGCTCAAAAACACCAGAGTAACTCACCAGTTGTATCATGATTGGTTGCCAGCACTGACCCAATCAGCTGCTGTGGTTAATGTAATACTTGTGGGGCAAGATCATCATGAACATCTGCACACACAAGGTTTTCTGTTACTGCAAGGTCTAGAGTCCATTCTGCTACGTACAATACTTAAGCACAACCAGCCCAGATCTCATCCAAAGATCATGCAGTCAAGCAACAGGACAAGAGAACAAAGTACTATCACACCCATTTTCCACAGCAGTATCTTCAAAACCATACTTTTTCCATAAGAGCCTGAAATATGTGATGTAAGAATTTAAATTAGTAGTTCTGGAGGTAGCTCCTCAAGAGATTTTAAGGTTAAAAGCAATAGTTGCAGGATTAACTACATTGATAGAGATCTTTTGTACATTTTTCTGTTAAATTAAATGGGCTCATTCTCAGGACAGAAACCCCAGGAGAGGAAAGGCCTTCCTTACCCTAGGAGGCCATATTGTTCAAATACAACTACTTGACATCTATTACTAACTTCCCAAAGTTGAATTTAAGGCTGTTACTGGAACACTGAAACAAATAGGGGCAATAGTTAAAAATGTTTCCTCCCCTTACAGTTTAATCCTTGACTGAAAAGATATCACTGCAGGAGTGGCCAAAAGATACACACTCCTAACCTTCAGCCACACCACATCAGTTAGGAGGATGAGATTAAACAACAAACAGATGGTACTAAAACACAATAGCCTGAACTGTTCTATACACACATTACAAAGTGTACTTGCAGTAGTCTTGGCACTCGATAACAAGATTTTGCAAATACAGAGTCTTCATGAACAAGAAGATCATTCAAATTATCTGCAGATACGCATGAATTTCTTTAGCATTGCTATAGATTAATGTTATCAGAACTTGCTCTTTTGGCCCAGCTTCTCCTTGATCCTGCAGTGTTTAACTTAAGCACTGCCATGGGAAAAGCAAGGTCATGAATTCATCATTACACTCACTAACACTGAATGACGGAATCCAAAGGGAAAGCGAACCTAGGGGAAAAAAAAAAATCCTTGAGTTTGAACAGAAAGCCTGAGTAAATAGGAAACTGCCTGCATCTATTCCTAAAACAAATGTAGCTAGATTACATCAGATACTGGAACTTATTTTATAAAAAATCATCTTCATAAATCTGCAATTCCTGTCCAATCCTAATTTCACTTCAAAATAAGTTGTTTCCATTGAATGATGCCTCTACAAAGTAGTGTTTTACTGGATCATTCCTGAGACATGAGGAGAGCTGACTTCTTTCTGTTCCTCTTCCCTTAAGCATACCCTCACACACTCTTAGTGCACCCCACTGGTCGCATATGTGCCAGTGTCCAGGAGACGGTAACTTAGATTTCTCCAGAGCCACCTTTTACACAATGCATCACCAAGGGAGGAAGCTGAGCAAAGGATAGGACTCCTCACTCAAGAGATTTGCGGACTTTGTACGGAGTCACTAAACCCTGTCTATCCCGAGTTAAATTAAATCCTGTCTAACCCATTAATGTCTTCACCCTAAATCAGTGCAGATTAGTGACACAGATTTTTTATTTTCGGGATCTTCCTGAAGATCTGATCCACCCATTTACATGAGCATGCTGTTTTCTCACCAGGGCCTCTGCCCTGAGAACACCATCATCTTCCTCCAAAGATCTTTCTTGCCAATTCTAAAAGAGCAATTTTAAGCAGCTTTCAAGATTAAAGTTTTCTGAACCGTGGCAGATATGCTAAGTGACTACAGATGGCTTTACTTATGCAAGAAAAGTAAGTTCTTGATATTGGGTTGGGGGGGGTTTGTGGTTGTCAACAGATTACTTCACTACATCCAAGGGCTTCAACTGTAAGACACAGTAAGTGTATGTGAGAGGTTAATATGTCACAACACTGAAGACTACACTAGAATCATGTAATAGCACTGCACTGCCATAGTTATTAAGAGACTTAGAACATAGCTCACATACTTCATCAGATCTCACCTTACACACCCTCAGCTATCCGCAACACAAATGCCCAGCCTAAATTGGGCACGCACTTCCAAATCTTCCTTGGAGGGAGAGAAATACGTACTTTAGAGGAGTGATTCATCCACGACATTACGAAAAAGACAGAACAGCATCTCAATCCATGTGCTGCAGAAAAAACTGACTACAGAGTAAACTCACAGGCACCTGTGGCTCAGGGCAGGTAAAACATTATCTGTCAGTAAAATTAATCATATCCATGATGATGAAATAAAGAGCTCTAATATCCTGAAGAAGCTATGCTGTCACAGCTTAAGTACTAAGGAGATGGTACTCGTGTTTTCACACTAAGTCAACAAAACTGCACCTTAAGTCCCTGAACTGATAAAGAAGCAGAATAGAAATTAAAGGAGTAGTCTTATTATAAATACCTGCAAAACAGGTAAGTTTCATAAAGCTTTCTATAGAGTTAGGAACTAAAAAAAAACTGGCTATCATTGCTTTTAGCAGAACTGACTTTTGACAAAGTAACCTACCGCTCCCAAAAAACCAGCGGTTTCCAGCGTCACTGTCTGGAAGAGAAATATGGTTTCTCTCCCTGATTAGCAAAAATAGTAAGAGCAGTTGAACTTCATTCCAAGTTAACTACAAAAAAATTAATTCCAGTTCTATATCTTCTTGCTCAAAGCAGCTTTACACCCTTCCTGCTCCATGTTCTGCACACACCATTCAAATACATCAAGCACACTTGGGCACAAGGTAGCTTAAAATTAACAGCTCCCAAACAGCGATACGTAACACTATTCCATCCAGTCGGATGGACGCATACCCATAACGAGAAGTCTAGATGGGTTCCCACCTGTTGCAAAAAGCACACTTTAGTTCGCTCTCCCTCGACAGACAGTTTTGCCCACCGAGACACCATGGACGGTCCCTGCGAACCTACGAGACATCTTGTGCTCCAGAGGCTGGAACGCCCCGGGGTCCCGCAGCCGGCTGGCAGCCCCATCTCCTGGAGAGACTCTTTTGGGCTCATTTGCCCCGCGGCCAGAGCCCTGATGCGGCTCCTCTCCAGCAACTCTACCCTCCGTTCAACACCAGAGTGTAAAACCAGCAGGGATAGACTTCGCATCCCTGAGACTTCTAATCCATAACGTCTGTTTTTAAAGAAACAGACAAGATTCTCGCTCCCGCCTCCCTCAAGGAAGGCGATGTGCTGACTTAACACCCGCTTTCGAGCATCGCTCTCCGTTCGCCCCCCACCCCTGGGCCAGGCACGGTTGGCACGGATGGACCGACGGACACTCACTCTCGGAGTCGCTGAGGCCGCTGCCGTCGCTGACGCTGGCGCTGCTCCGCCGTTTCATGCGCTCCAGGTGCTCCCCGAAGTAGAAGCGGCGCCGGCCGGCGGGGCAGGAGAACTCCGCCAGCACCGCGTCGAACTCCCCCAGCGCCTCCGCCAGTNGGGCGGTGCAGGTGCGGCCGCAGCCCCGCTGACAGCGCTACCGCCGGCGGGAGGTATCGCCCCTCGGCCTCTGCCCGCCACCCCGGCAGCGACGGGGACCCCTCGGGATGGTATCGGTGCCCTGAGCCCAGCACCGGGTGTGTGCCGGGCTGCCAGCTGCAAGGAGGGACTCACGGCAACACAGGAATAGGCCATCCTTACCCAGCCCTGAGACTGCCCGCGGCCGTGGGCACGCAGCAGGACGAGGTGGCAGCAGCTCACTTGGAGAGAGCCTGTGGCTTTGCATGGGACAGAACTGCTGCTCGGCCACCCGCTGGAGCACCTTCCGTCCCCATCTCCTATTGCATTGTGCTGGCATCTGTCTGTGGTGGTCTCCCTGCTCGGTTCGTTGGCGAGCAGTGGTGTGACATGGCCATGGGGGCAGCTGAGCCACTTTGTTCCAGAGGGTGACACGAGGAGAGGAAGAAATGCAAGGAATGCTCAGGGGAGCATTGGAGCATCAGGGCACTACGGCTCCAGTTGCATCAACCAGGGTGATCTCCAGTGGAGTGCTTTCCTTGTTCGTAGGAGAAAGATATTAGTACTTCTCCTGAAGTCAGGTTAACCTGATGTTTATACATGTCATAGCTACAGATTATTGCTCTTGTGCTGTCTCTTGCTCGCTTTAAATGAAAGCTGTCTGAGCAGCTAAAATACCAGTTCTGTTAAATACTCACAGGGAAGATTCTGTCACATTTAGTTACATCCAGAAATACTGAACACAGACATCAGGTGCTATTCCATGAGAATATATATGATTGTGTTTGTCTGTTGATGAGAATATTTAGAATTAGAATAGAAGAGTCTGGGACAAGGAGAAGGAAGGAAAAACGTATCTCCAAAACTCTTTGACGCTTTCAGACATGCTGTCATTGCTCTTGCAAGATACAAAATGAGAAAAACAATATTCTAGACAATAAAACAGATTCGTTCACCTCTCCTTACTGGCTAATACAGAGTCATTTATTTATTTTTGCAGTGAATCAGAAGAAGTTCTCATGGTGAAGTTCAATTGCTGTTTATTCTGTGGCTTCCTCCTCTCTTGTGGTCTTCCTCTGTGTTTTTTTCTGCTAATAAAAGTGGCTACAAACAATCCTTTTTAAAGACCACAGTGACACAGAAGGAAAGCAAGGTTAAAAAGTGGGGAACAAGGAGATATAAGGGCATGACGTCAACAGTACAAGTAGGATGAAAGGCAATATGCACAAGGCAAAAAGGAGAACTGTTGAGTACGTGACTAGGGAGAACTCGTGGATCAGACCACATCTTAAGTGCTGTGTCTAGTTCTGGGCTCCCCAGTTTAAGAAAGATGTTGAACTGATTGAGAGGGTCCAGAGAAGGGCGACAAGGATGGTGAAAGGACTGGAGGACAAGCCCTATGAGGAGTGACTCTGGGAACTAGGGTTGTTCAGCCTGGAGAAGAGGAGACTCGGAGGTGACCTCATTGCTGTTTACAACTACCTGAAGGGAGGTTGCAGCCAGGTGGGTGTGAATCTCTTCTCTCAGGCTGAGGACACCAGAACAATAAGACATTGCCTTAAGCTACGCCAGGGGAGGTTTAGACTGGAAGTTAGGAAGAGGTTTTTCACAGAGAGAGTGATCTTTCATTGGAATGGCCTGCCCAGGGAGGTGGTGGAGTTACCAACCCTAGAGGCGTTTAAGAGAAGACTCTATGACGTGCTTAGTGACATGGTCTAGTTGGTGGGAGGCTTGGATGGATGGAGCGTGGTGCCCATGGTTCCACGCTTGTGGGCCTGATCCCTGGGTGGGTGTTTGCTTGGGAGTTGGACTAGATGATTCTGTGGGTCGCTTCCAACTCAGAATAACCTATGAACTCATAGCCCAAAAAGACAAGGACTTGGCCCTGCAGCTGATGTCGGTTCTCTTTGGCTCAAGCATCTACAACGTATGGTCAACCCTACCTCTCCCCACACTTCCCTACCAAGCACTGGTCCTGTGCTTGGTCTGTAGACATGACTTAGGGACAAAAGATACTTGAGGTTAGGCTTGAATCAGTCCCTTTTTTTGAGGAACTCAGGGAAAATAACCAAAGGCTAGAAGTCCTCCTGTGTGCCTGCTGTTAGTCAAACAATCTTTATGAGAAATATCTCACAGCTTTTTGAGGTTGAGCCTGAGGTCACGTCACAAAGAAAGAGCACTAAGGAGGACGAAGCTGTACAATAGGGCTCGAGTTGCCTGGGGCCTTGCTACCACAAAAAGGGGAATGACCTGCCCTTCTCCCTTCTTATACTCCTGGCCTAAACCTTCTGTGTGTCTTTTACAGAATCACAGAATATTCTGAGTTGGAAGGGACCCCACAAGGATCATTGAGTCCAACTCTTAAATGGCACCACTACCTCCCTGGCAGGAATCGAACCCGGGTCTCTGGCACGACAGGTGGGGACACTCACCACTGTACTGAAGTGGATTTTTTTGAGGAGGCTGTTCTCATCTTCTGCTGGGTCAATTCAACATGTTAATAAAAGGAGAGAATGGATGGGTAGGGGAAAAAACAACTCCTTCTCTGCAGTGATATAAGAATTTATCCCTGGCATTCTCTTTAAATTATTATTTGACATTCAAATTTACCATTTTTACAATAATTTTTAGGCAGGATGTAGAAATTACTCCATAAACTTCCATTCTTTACAGTCAAATGTTTGGGAAATCTTCTTTGCTTAAGACAACCTAGGCTTAAAATTAGATACTTGGTTATGTTTACATAGACAAGTCTCTTAGCATTTCTTTCAGTAAATACTTGTGTTTTCTCCTAAGCAGCCTTGATTCTGCAGAATGCAACTAAGACTTAGCTGGTGAATTTTCATTTTCAACATAAACCATTAGCTTTTACAAGAGGAAACAAAGATTGACTTCATGTTTATCAGTTCCGTGTCAGAGACCATGTAGCCACACACATCCATAAATATTTTTGAAAGGTCCCAACATGCTCCTGGCTGAACTAGCCGCATTTTTGTCACTGATGCTAACAGGGGCAGCCCACATCTAGCAAAAGGAAGAAGTCACTTTTGAGCACAGTGCCCTGAAACACTGCAGGCCAATGCGCCTGACAGGCTAGAGAAATGGGCAGACTCCAACAGTATGTGATGGAACAAGACTAAGTGCCGGGTTCTTCACTTTGGACATAACAACCCCATGCATCGCTATGGGGGAGGAGTGGCTTGAAAGTAGTGAATTGGAGAGGGACTTAGGTGTAATGACTGACAGGAAACTCAATATGAGCCAGCAGTGTGCCCAGGTGTCTAAGAAGGCCAATGGCATCCTGGTCAGTCGGACTAGGGAGGTTGTCCTTCCCCTGTACTCGGCGCTGGTCAGACCACATCTTGAGTACTGTNATGTTTACTGGGAGAAACATTCAACACAACTTGTAATGTAAACCTCAGCTACTGAATCCCTCCCATTTTCTAGGCAGCCATCCAAGATGTATTTAAAGTTAATTTCTTCTTGACCATTCGACACAGTGTCTCCAGATCCTCCCCATCTGTGATGCAATGTTTACAGTGGTTTTCTTCTACATTTTTAGCCTCACAAACCTCACAAACATAGCTATTTAAATCAACAAGTCCTGTCTGTAAATATGCTTCAGGGAAAGACTTTTAAAACAGGCTCACAAGATACAAGTTTTCTAAATGAAACATGGAGTAAATTGGGACACAAAAGAGATTCCTAAGACAGGTTTACAAAGGCACTGGTGCTACGTGCAAATGTTTTTCAAACCCTGACCCGGAGATGCCTACTGATCCATGAACAAATTCTGAGGCATTCATGTGAGATAGTGAAAAAAGGCAGAAAACGAAATTTACTGGAAGAAGGTTAAAATTCACAGTACATATGCAGCACCATATGCACATACACAGAAAATGGAGAAGGATGCAGAAGGATGAATCTGCAAGTCTGAAATGGCCGAAAAGTTTTTGTCTAATGAATCATTTATTTTCACCACTTCAAAGATCAAGAATACCCAAAAATATCAATCCTGTTTAGTAAGCACCATGTTCCCACAGTTAAAAGCAGATGTTTTGTAAAATCTAAACCTGTCTTCTCACTGGTGTTGATACTAGAGAAAAGCCAGAGTGCTGGATCCCTGCTCATTGAAGGAGTCTGGAGTTTTGAATATCTAATTTCCATAAGTATTCTTTACAGAAGTATCAGTACCAGCTTGTTAAAGTAGATCATTTAAAACCTGGGAATGACAAACAACAGCTCATAATCATCCAACTTCTAGCTGAAAGAAAGCAAGGGAACTCAAAATTTAGATAGCTGTGAAAGAGAAAAATGAAAACTGCCGCAAGATGAAAAAGCACAGACTGACACACAGGGAAACCCAACTCCTTGGGTCACAGAGCAGGAATAGACCAAACATCATCAGTACAACTTGTCTCACTGTTCAGTGCATGACAACCCTGCCCTCAGGATACTCACTTGAAGCAGGACAGTGGTTAACACTCCAGCCTATTTTATCCTTCATGCTGCAAGTGCAATTGCCTATGTGAGTAAATTGCTAAACTTGTTTTTTAATGAGGAGAGCTGCCTAATTAAAACGTGTCTGCGAATGAGCCACGCATTTTACACAGCCTACCTACTTACCATACAAGGTGTCCTGCTGCATTTGCTGACAGCTGGGCTAAATACAAGCCTGCGACCTGCACTGAGCTTGACCAAGCTCAATCCACAACACCAGTGGGAAGAGGGAGTGACTTACAGCAATACAATCGATCTTGAAAGACTGCCAGAATAAAAAAATCTTTTGCCAGAGATCTTTCACAGGACTTTCCTTCCTCTTCTCTCAACCTATTCTGCAGACCTTAAACTGAAACCTGGGGTTACTATGAACTTATGCAATTCCTTTTGGTTTTCTCTCTCCCTCTGATTGACACACAGTGGATGCAAATTCATGGACCTGTTCACTGCCTCTCACAGCTGTAGGCTTGTGAGCAAAACATACATCTTCCTGTTGAATTCTGCCAAACCCTTAACTCACTACCCTTCTAAATTTTCTGCTTGTCAAATTTACCTCCTAAATGTGAACACAGTATGACCCATGCAATTTTCTCTTCCTCTATCTTTCAATAACTAGAGGCAGACGCTCTTATAGTTTTGAATGGATGTGTTTAAACAAGTTATTGACTCTGAAACATGTTTATGACAGTTCAGATTCAATCACTATTGTTGCAGCTGGATTAAAAATCACTGCAACTGATAAAGTGTAATTGTAACCTATATTGACACTGCTGGAATGGAGAGTTGAGTGTGAGCTTCTGTCCACAGCAAAAAAAGATATGTAAAACCACTCAAGAATTCAAAGGTTCTGAGTCAAGGGACTTTGGCTGAGCATCTCGTGGGAAAGGGGGAGGAGTTCAGATAAGAAGAGGGATGGGAGTGAGTAAACTAGAGATAAAGAAGTTTCAAAATATCTGTTTGGCACCTTGTTGAGAGAAGATGAAAGGAATATTGTCACTTAATGAAAAATATGTTCATATTACCAATCTGACTTGGGACCATAGTAATTTTGATGCTGGTCTGGTATTGTCCCTAGTTGACTTCTGTTGTTTTCAATTTCTAAGCATTTTTCTTGTGCATGAGCTGACTTCTCTTTCAGAGGAAACTGAACTGGAAGATCACCCTTCAACATACTCCAGCTCTACAGGAGACATATAGGTCCCAACCAAAGGCATGAAACACAAATTTTTTCTCTTCTGTACTCAGGAAAGTACTGCTGAATGTACTTGGTATTACCTTAATTTCTTCTTCACATTAGTTTAACTTAAAGATAAATTTTAGCTCTTTAGGTGGAAAAAGACAACTGCTGACACCATAAATCCTGTTCACATTTGCAGAAACACAATATCAAGCTGCACGTCATGACCTTTTCTTCTTCTCCTCATCGCTCACCAGGTTTTTCCAATGATGCTTATGTTTGTTTAGCAAAACATTGGCTATATCCCCAAAATAGAATGTCTAGGAGCAAAGCAAACTGAATGGAGTGCTTTAAAAAATGGATGCAAGAGTTGCTGGCCTGTAATATATATTACAGCCAGGTGTGGGGGAATCTTCAGTCTTGAGTTCACTAAAAGTCACAGCAGAAGTCCATGTCCATCAGAAAATCCTCAAAATTCACAGAACAGTAGATAATAAAACAGTGGCAATGGAGAGATAAGAAACTCCTTTTCACAGAGAGATTGCTTCAGATGTAGAAGAAACCACCCAATACAGTGCTTCAAAGCTATAGGAGTGTTTTTGGATCTTAATGCAAGGAGTTGGATGTTGTCTGGCAGATTTTCCCCCTGCAGTGCAAAGGAGCAACCAGAGAAGAAGCAGAGAGAAGTGGTCAAAAAGACAAGAAGAAAGCAGGAGAAATGTAAGCAAAGGGACAATGGCAGTAAGCCAGGAGGGGGAGAGAGCATTTGGAGGCAACTGGAGGTGAAGAAATTGCCTCTATTTTGACTCTGTTTTGAGGCTGTGAACATTTCCTTTGCATAGGCACACGGGACACTGGACTCTGCACAAGACTGAGTGAACTTGTTTTATTAAGTCCTCCCTCAGCAGAAGTCATCCAAATTAATCCAGTAGCCATAAATATTTATTTTAAAGGGTAATGTGAAACAAAAAAAAAGCCCCAAACAAACCGAAAGCAACCAATCAACCAAAAACATATATATTAATTCAATGTAAGAACTTTATTTTCTGTGTTAGGCTGTGCGCTCTAACTCAGGGAAAATCACTATTTTTTCCTCTACCTGATGCTGCTTTACCATACTCGGGGTGATACATATTAATGTGATGAATCATGAACTCAAGAAGCTGAGTTCTTTACTTTTCTGCTACTTTTGGTTCAAAACCTTTCATGAATACAACTGCATCAAGAAACTTGTACTATTTCAAATGCAAATGAAAAACAGTTGTTTTCCACCTATTTTTGCTCTGGAATTTTGATAAATCGAGGAGTTAAGGCAGCTGGGTACTGTGCCACTTTAAAAGAAAAAAAAAGGTAATCTTGTCCAGAGGAGAAGGAATGTTGACTCAACAGTGGGTGATTACATACAAGAAAGAAATGGGAATTTAAGGCTTGAGAGGCTTGTATTTAATGAAAAACATCTGACACACAAACCACACTGGATACAAATTTAGTCTTATGAAGTGAGACATACAAGGGAGCTCTTATGTATTAAAATAATAAGACATCTCTCCTAATTCATCTCCTCCATTAGTAAAATAATAGGCGGTGAAATTTTCCAGCAGATGTATTTCACATCAAATTTCAGTAGTTGCTGTGGTTAAAAATTATACATTTTGTACTGTTTCTGTTATCATATTTCACACACTCACATACACAGAGCCTGCTTGGCTCAGTCATCTTGTACTTCATATCCAACATTATTTGGGGGCTGTTTGTTTCCAAAGCCTTAAATCTGGCCTGGAAATACAGATTCTAAATAGATGTAATTAATAACTACCACAATAATAAAATATACTTGTGGCCAAAATACCTGGCCAAAAACATACTAACCACAACTGAAGAAAGAAAAATGTTCCTTGCCTGAGATGAATTCTAATTAGATTTTCCTGGGAAAACTGAATATCCTCTGGGTATTGTGTTGGGTTTTTTGTTTGTTTTAAAAACACACATGGGTTTCCATTTTGTCTGTTTTACTTGCCCTTGTGTGACCAAACCAATAGTATGTTTTTTCCATGGTCCAGAAGCCTATTTCTCTTGTTTTACACCAATCTCAAGGAAATGCAGGCAAGTATAACCACACAAATAGGGGAAGTCAGGAATGGCAGAGGGTGTGGGCTGTCATTCCCATCCATCCCACTGAAGTAAGCTACCAAAGCAGGCTGACAAAATCAAGACTTACTCTCCCTCTCATGCTCTGTTGGTTTTAAGGCAGTAGGAGGCCAAGGGAGAAGCCAAGATTGCATGTTTGCTGAAGGCATGTGGTTGCATATGTTAGAAAAGAAGTGGAGCTCTTCAATTACTTGTGTTGCAGTAGTGCCAGTCATGGACCGGGACCCCATTGAGTCAGTCACCATACAAATGTGGAACAAAAGGAGTAATCCTTGAGCTTTGGTTAGCCAGTAAATCACCCTCCTTTAAGGGATGGGGATTTGCATATTTATGGTTGGGAAATAACCATGCTTTAATCCACTGGAGCCTCTTCTGGGCTCTGGGGAGAAAAGAATCAGTGTTACGGCCAGTGACCTCGTACTGTGTTCAGCTCTTTCTTCTGACTGAGGAAACTGCATTTCAATTTAGGAATAATTATTAAAAACTCTGTTTTTTCCCATTTTTCTCAACCTCAAATAATTTTTGTGACAAGCCATAGCAGCATCCTGTCTTTGTCACAAATGAAAGTTAAGTAAACCATGATCTAATTCTCCCAGCCAGAGGGAAGATCCGTGACAGCAAATTCTTCCATATGCTCATTTTCTATTTCCAACTCTTTATTTCATAAAAAACAGGATTTCAGAATTGCCTGCTCTGTACTGTCCAGCACTGATTTAATAATTGTATATCTACAACAGAGGATTTGGGTACAAAACTAGAGTCAGAACATTTATACGTATGAGGAGATGGCAGATAAAAAAAATAAAAGGACACAAAATACCACTGAAAAACACTGGGGTTGCCACAGTAGATGCTTAAAACACAGCTCTGCACATGCAGGTACATCCTGCTGTGGCATTAAAAAACACGTGTATTATGCCATTGTATCCAGGGTTACTTAGGCCATGAGTCTTCTTGAAAGCACACTTTGAGGAGCACACACCTATTAAACACTTACAGGCTTGGCACTTGACACAGATGTGTTTCTTGTTATTAGTGCAAGATTACAAGCCCTCAGCAAGTAGGAGGAGACAACAGAGGAAAAGAAGTGATCACCACAGACAGAAATCATCTGTAGATTTTTTTGAATCTATGCAGCCAATTTATGTCATGGGAGGACATGCAACTGGTCAGATCAGCATGGCCTATAGCCACTGTGGTCCTCACTCCTCAGGAAGGCCAGGGCTTCTGTAAAGATGGTCAAAGCTCATGAGAGGGTGTCTAAGAGTGAAATGCAGAGGTAACTTTATTCTCAACAATTATTTATTGCTGCCAGTTCCTCCACGCACTTCCCCCCCTCCCCTGGTTCCTCAGAGACAGCCGGTATTGTGGGATTGTCTGTGAAATGTGCTAGAAAGAGCAAGGCATGGTCATAGCAAACCCAGAAGGATTGCTATTTCTTTTAGAAAAACATACTTCCTATGCTGGGAGGTAATTTAGAGGAATTTGTACCTTCCTTGAATGGAAGGCCATGAACAAAATATTCATAGCTTGATACATGTATGTGTGGATTGTTCCTCAAATATTTGATTAGATATTTCTATCTTTTCATTATTTATCTCTAACTTGTAAACAACCAATCAATATTTGTCAGGTTAGGTTCTGTTATGGTTTAGGGGGTTTTCTGCTGCTCTGGTAGCGAGGGGGTTAACAGCTCAGTTCTTGCCTAGGCTCTCTCCATGCTGCCAGGGCCTTCAAGGTTATAGAGATAAAGGTGTCTCTGCCGAATAACATACTTGGGAGAGAAGAAAAAAAAGTTCAGTAGTAAGATGTAGCGTGCCAGCTCAGAACCTGCGTCGGGAGGCTGAGAGATTTGAAGGGCCCCAGGCCCACGAGAGAAGGGGTAGAGATGTTCTTCCAGGCATCCCGCTGCTGCTTGTGAATTGGACCGACCATAGTGAAAACCTATGGACCAGAGAGAGCGAGAACCAGTACTGCAGAGTCCATCTAGGCCACGACTGAAGATGGAGAGGTAAAAACTGGACAAACTGCTGATGTGTTGGAGCCCAGAAACAGAAGCCTGGAGCTAGCTGAGAGCTCGGCAGAGATCCTTGGACAGACTTTTTGTGCATTGTGATAGGATCTGTGTACTTTTGGGTGGGCTTATTATGAAGCAGATAAAAACCAGTACTTAAAAGCTGCAATCCTGGCTGTGACTTCTGGACAACAGAGAATTTTTCAGAAGAACTGTCGTCCTCAGGTCGAGATCTCACTTGGGAGGGGTCATGAAAGACCTTTCCCTCTTGTGAGAGAGAGAGAACTTTATGGAAGGGCAGAGAGATGGTTCCTACCCTGGATCTGGTCAGAAATACCAACCTGCCTGGTTTACCCCTACCCTATGTTCCCCCTTTTTCTCCTGGTGGAAAAGGAAATATTACATCTATTGTAAGAGAAGGAGGGGTGGGGGGAGAAAGGTTGCCTTCTAAATGATGCTTCCCTTGCAGTTCTGAGCTTGTTAGTTAGAAAATAAACCCTTTATGTTCTTTACTTATAGTTTTGCCTTGTTTTTGCCTGTAACCAGGTTTATTCTCCAGTTTCTCTCCTTCAGGAGAAGTTGGGGTGGGTCTCTGGCATCCAGCCAGGGTCAAACCACGACAGGTTCATGCCAAGGTGTCGACTTGAATCTGTTCACACGAGCAAAGAGCAAGTGCCAGAAGCTGAAGCAGGGACAGAGACTGGAGAAATACAGGAGGGAGAAGACAAAAAGGTTTTAGCAACACATTGTTAGACAGCGCGGGAAATCACATGGACATACATCTTTCAGCACAATGTGTTACAGTCTAGGTGGCATATCTGAACCAAAAGGAAATCAGCCTTGCATGTCTCGGTACTGCAATAACTATTTTTAGATGTCTGGCATCATGAGGTGGCTGTAGCACAGACATTTAGACATGCAGGGAATATGTTATTAATGAAATAAAAGTTCCTCCAACTTCAGGAACTATCAGATCTCATTTTAAATACAATCAAATGCATGGATTAGCTGAAATCTGATTAAACACCTCCAGTGACAGTTGACTCTTTTGGTGCCCAATGCCTTTTGTGGATTCCTGGATATGTTTTGTACTCCCATTTACAGAGCCAGGCCTCCAGCAGGTATAGTTTCCTTACATTTACAGAGAGGTTTTATGACAGTTTTGTTACTTGTAGAATAAACCCTTATCTTGAACTAGGAGGACTCTGTGCTAGGCACAGCATGGAAAATGGAAAGACAGCTCCTACCCTGGTCCTCTCTTCCTGATTTCCCTTTGACAATTTATTAAGAAATCCATCCTAGAAATACCATTTATTTCCATTTCCCACCTAACCACATACCTAAAATACACCTAGAAACTTCTCAAAACCTCCGTCTCCTCTTTAGTGTTACCAGCACATTCGCAAACACTTTGTCTAGACTTGTAACATATTTCAGCAACAAAGTTCAAGTGAGGAACAGCCAACATATTTAGTTCATGATAAATTCACTGGAGAGAAGGCTAATCTGCAAGGCTGGTATGTTCTGCCCCTCTTCAACAGGCTGAAGGCAGCAACTGGGTTGAACAACACTTCCTCTGTAGGACATGGGATCACGGCCAGTCTGATCACCTGTGTGCTCAGATACCTTTTACCAGGGTCTCTGTTCTCAGACAGTATGAAATAAGCCCAACAAACCGTGCTTTCAACTTCAAATCCCCACATCAACGCCTACACACAGCTGGGTTATGCAAATATAAGTCTAATTCAGACATTTAAGCACATCCAGAACACCTGTGACCTCTCTCCACTGCCTGAAA
The DNA here is from genome assembly GCA_013390025.1 of Pitta sordida. Lineage (NCBI taxonomy): Eukaryota > Metazoa > Chordata > Aves > Passeriformes > Pittidae > Pitta > Pitta sordida. Next base: position 285,270 of record WEKX01024490.1, read on the forward strand.
GGAAAACCAAAGATAAGTGATTCCCTATGCTCCTACTACAAAACCAGAGAACACCTGAAAATACACAAGACTTCAGCCTTCTGTTACTATGAAAACATTCTGGATCCAAGGCTTCCCTCTAGTGGAAAATCCACGAACTTTTCATTACCAGCTGCAGTTAAGCTGTGGAAAAATAAATGCCAAAAGCACAGATAATGTTGCTGTTGAAACAGTGAGTGGCAAGTGCATTCACACATGACAACACGATTATGCTTGAATCTTCTGTGTCAGACTTAACGCTTGACATCTTCCGAGATGCTAGAGCTCAAGAGATGTGAGAAACTGTCCCTTCCACCTTAATTGCTAATTCTGGACTGAACTTTTGTTATCCAAATTTGTATTAGGTCAGGATTTTCCATTAGGGCCTGTGTTGTGGAAGAATCTTATTCCCCATGGTGAGAAGTTTGTCAGCCTTGGGGGACCTCTGCCTGCTCGCCTGCAGGAACGACAGGCTAGCAGATTGGTGTGAGACAGTGGTAGCACTTGCAGGACCCTATGTACGACCAGATGCTGGGCCAGTGAGTTCCCCTGAAATTTATGCTGTTAACACAATTATTTGGTTTGCGCAGGGATCAGCGATAGGGATTTTATAGAAGCCATAAATAACAGCTCAAAACAACAGGTTCTCAAATATCCACAAAACAAGACAGGTAAGTAAATAAATAAAACTGCAATTAACAGCGATGAGAATCAATGCATCTATAGTTTCACATCTAGACTATGAAAGGCATTTTGAAAGTGTTGCTAAGACTGCTGAAAAGCAAATGAAGCCTAACCAACCTATACAGAGACTGTAGCAAAATACTTGACACAATCAGACGGGTGCTATTTAAGTGCAAGGACTGAAGAACACTTTTTGTGGATGTCAGAATTGTGCACATGCTGGGTTGTTCCATACATATCCTAGGGGTGTTAGTCACGTATTCAGGAATCACTGCTGCACTACCATCTTTTTCAGCAACTTCTAACATGGATTCACAGATCCTGATGAACAGCAGAGTCACAGGAGACCCTGACTGTAATGCCAAGCCAAAGAGGCAGCTTCTTGCAGCAGAGGTGCAGGACTTTTGACTCCCTGCTAGTCAGGGTAGATAAACCATGAGCACAATAGCTCATGGGTCCATCTGCTGGCACAGAATCCCACGCAGCAGCACATACACTATCCAAAAACATGCAGGGACTGCAATGGAAGATGAGCTGGCCTTCCTTGGATCACTCCTGCGACTGCTTCTCCTGCACTAAGTCTGGTCACTGTCTGAGGAATTCATTAAGCAGCAGAAATTAGACCAGGCAAAAAATAAACAGTTCTGTCAGTTCAGCAAGCTGAATTAGCTCTTTGCTCTTAACAATCTAATGCTGTCAGGCACATTTGAGATAAACACAGCCCTGCATTCTGCCGGCAGCCTTGTGTAACTTTCCTTCTGCCTGGACACCTTAAGGTAGCAGCAGGTTGTTAGGGCACATGGCACACCAAGCATGGTGTGCAACAGGGATGAAATTTGCAGGAGGATGTAAGAATGCATCACAAGATTGTGAAGCTTTTGAATATGGTACAGTAATCCCTCAGTTCTTTGCAGCTCAAATTTTGTGGCTTCAAAACTGCAGAGTTTTTTTCCCTGTGAATATATCTTTGTCTTCTCTCAGTCCTTCACACTTTTTTTGTGTCCCATGAGCATGGGACTGGCTGACACATGCTCAGTGCGTGCCTCTGCCACGGTGGGGGGCAGGACCAGCCTCCCAGGGGAGTCTGTCCCAGCACACACTGCGGGGAGGGGCCAGGAACACCCACTGGTGCTCCAGGAGGCGATGGGCATGGCTCATTTGCATATGTGTGAACCACTGTGCAGTTGCAGGTTTCAGCTTTTGCAGCATTCCCCTGGTCCCGAATCCCCACAAAATTCAAGGGATGACTGTATTGGTAAAAGTTAATAAAAATTATAGCAATGTATTGATTAAAGGCAATTTTTATTGATCTATGTAAAGCTTCTATATAGGCCAGATTTAAGCTTCTTTTTGTAATAGGAAAAAACCAAAACAACCAGACAACCACACACACACACACACAAAAAAAACCCCCTCAAAAACCAAAACCACCCCAAACTAACCAAAAATAGAGTAAAAATACTAACCCACCAAATCTTTACAGAAAAACACCCTTCCTTGTCATCTGCTCTCCCTTGCTATCCTTTCCCTACTTGCTCTTTGCAGCGGTGTATTGGATTGCCAAGCATTTATTATCCCAGGACGCTCACACTTGCAATGACAGTCCTGATGAAAACTCAGCAGCTGAGGCCGCCAGCAGTTCTAATAGGAAATCAAACGACATGTTGAGTGTTGGAAGACTCAACTTTTTGATTTCTAGACTGACTTGTAGGAACTTTTTTGATAATTCACATCGATTTATCTACATTCTCAAGGAACCAACTGCTGAAATGATATTCCAGACGTTGACTCAAGTCTGATTTAGTGTGTCAAGATAAACAGACAGAAGAGGGTTGGATGAGCACTATGTGAAGTGCTGCAGCCTTCCTTTGAAGGCGTGAATTAAAATCTAGCAATTGAAGTGTTATCACTATAAAAACCCAGAAGACATGGTACCACTTCACGTCTTCACTGTACACAGCTGATAAACTGCTTCTAGGGTGCTGCTGAGCCAAAACAATCTCATTATGGTCAACTACCTCTCTCTGATTGAGACATCTTTGAGCAAGTTGTTCCACAGCATGGTGAATACAGAAGACAAAAACACGTCATCATTTCTCAGAGCATGTATCAATTGGTTTGGGTTTGAAGTGACCTCAGAAATCATCCAGTTCCAAACCCAGGCGCAGGCTGGAACACCTTCCACAAGACCAGGTTGCGCAGGGCCTCATCCAACCTGGCCTTGAATCACTCCAGGAATGGGGTATCCACAATGTCATTGAGACTCCAGTGCCTCACTACCCCCACGGTAAAGAATTTCTTCCTGATCTCTGACCTAAGCCTACCCTCTTTAAGTTTGAAGCCATTACTATTTATAGATACACATAATCCATTAAAGAGTGCTAAACATTTTTTTCTTAACTACTTAGAGTTAACATTAAACCAATGAATGTTGCAATTCAATAGGAAAAAAAGTAATGAATGAGATGGGCTGAAGTCTGATGTCCATAAATAAGCAAAAACTCCAGACCAAAGGCAAGTGTGTACAAAATAATTTATTACAGCATAACATATGTTGGCAATATTTTACAGTGAATTTTCCATTCAACAATTTTATAATCTAAACAGATGACACACAAAGGAGAATTTTAATTAGAACAGTTTATTTGTCTTAATAAAATCCCCTCTTCATGAATTGGTATTTGCCTTTGAGGGGCTAGTTAATATTATCGAAATTATTTACATTGGAGTGAAATAAAAACAAACTGAGATAGAATGATTCCATTACAGTTTTCCAGAAAACAGATTTTCTGTACAAGCCACAGTATAGTTATGTTTTGATAGCAGTTCTTACAGAATGTAAAGCTGTCATGTGATATGTAGCCATTTTGTCTAGCAATGCTATGCTTTAAATAGCTATATTAGATTTAAACTTTCATTTTGATGTGTTGTATATTTAATAGTTAATGCACCAAAATATAAAGTAAGAAAAAAGTTCATTATGACTTGTAGTCAGCCTCTTCGTGCTCCCTTAAACTGTTTTAAAATATAAAACATACTTCTCACATACTATTTAACCTTGCAGCACCTATAGCAAGAATTTTTCAGTATGAGAAGTACTGGAGTATTGGCCATAAGTGGACAACTAAGAACTTTAATGGAGGTAATACAGCACATCTACCAGTGAGTTTTTATGATGGAGAGAAGAACCATATTCCCCATTACTGTACCTTCTGCATTGGCCCACAACTGGAGCAGCTTCTTCAACCTAAGCGTCAACAGATGGGGACAAAAGAGGAGAAGGAGGAAGGGGGAAATGGAATAAAGGACAAACAACGATATCAACTTTGTTACATTTTCTCAGGGAATTGCTTCAGGATATTAAAACTTTAAAATTATAAACTGACCAAAATCTTAAGATGACAAAAGCTGTGAAACACAAGGCAGATGGAATAGTTTTGAAAAAGCCTTAGTTATTAGTTGCTTTGTTTTTTTACACAAACCTAATCTTCATATCTGTCAATACTGGTTCCATATAAGACACACACCTGACAAAAACATGCAACCCCCCACCAATGCTTTCATTGTTGCTGTGCTTCAAAACAAACCAAACTGACCAAAGATGAGAAAATAAATCCAACCAAAACAACCCAGGAAAAACCTCTAAAGAACAATAAAGACAAAGAGGGCAATTCAAGAAGCACTTCAGTCTTATCTGCTAAAAATGCTCAAACTGTAATTTATCAACAAGATATGATCACATTGATCTGTCCATGTAACAATACTTAAGTGAAAGCAGCCTTTAATATCCATATTTCCTGTGAGGGAGGGCTGACGAATTATTAAAATACTTAAACCTGTACAAGTATAAACATGAAAAATGCTGATTAAAGATAATGTTGACATAAATATTGGCAGTTTTCATTGGGAGGAAAAAAAACCCTTAATAGCATACTCCATTTAACTATCCAAATACTTTGTCTTATATCTGTTAAAGATATTAAAATACAACTTGGAAAAGTAACCCTGATCTGTATGCAGCCAGCATGTGATGAGTCAGAGTTTCGTACACATGTGTGCATGTATACACACACACACACACACGGGGCTTGCACATGCTACTTCAAATCTCATTAGACAGCAGATCATGGTTAATGGCTGTATGATTCACAGATGCAATGCTGCTGTTGTCCTCGTTTGTGGCAGGCATGAAGGCAGACGTAAAAGGAAACAGTTTATGACATGCTGCTTGATATTCTTCACATTGAGCGTGGCAGCTTCCAAAACTGCCGTCAAGCAGTGCCTCAAAGACCTTTGTTAACGTCTAAAAAACCAAAAGTAACAGTTAATAAATGTCATTTACAATTGGTTTATTACTAGGAGCAGGTACTGTTAAACAATAATAATCTGAGTAAATAGGTTTCTCTGTTAGTACTCACATATCTTACAGTTACTTAAAAGAAAAATTTGAAACCTTAATTTATCATGAGATATGAAGCATGTACATTATCCTGGCATTAAAGTATACACTATTTAAGATCCCACACTTTCGTGGGCTTTACAAAATCTTTTACCTTCACATTTTTGTCTCTCATGTTTTTATCCAACCTAGTAGCAACAGCAATTGCTTTTTCTTGTCTTGATTTGTCCAGGAAATACATCATCTTTGCACCTTATCACAAGATAAAACAGAAATGTTTAGTTTTCCTAAATGCCATATTGCATATACAGACACATAGAACCTGAAAAACTTGTGAATAAATGTGAATTAGACAATTAGACTTCTTACAAGTTTTAACAATCCATATCTTCCTCCTGTATTTGTAACTGAAAACTACTAAAACCAAAACCATTTTGAAACTTATTAGAAGCACAAGGACTGAGGAACATAAATCTGCTCCTGCAAAAGTGAAATGCCTGACTTGACTGACAGGTCTTCAGTAAAGAAATGTATCACAAAGTACATTGATGATGACACCGTTCAAAGCAGCAGGCTAAACAAAATCGATTCTACAAAAGTAGAAAAAACTAGAAGATGTTTTCTCAGAGTCTGAATGCTTTTCAAAAGAAGCTAAGTGAACAACAGCGGTACTAAACAATTGTGAAACTTGGTCCAGAAAAAATTCAGGCCAGTCTATGTTTGGATGGCAAAAACTACAGCCAGGCTAGGTCACTAAGCTGGAGCTCAGTGAAATAGCTTAGGTACAAGGAAACTGTAATGCAAGTTTGGCACCTCACTCAGACTGAACTACACTGGTGAAAAGTAAAACACTGCATTATGTAACTATTCAGCTTCTTGGACCATTAAGAGTTTACCACAACTGGTCTAGGCATCTCCACAAAATTCTGCTCCTCGTATCACAGCTGCTTTAATTTCAAATCTCATCTTAATGAACATATAGGCATTTCATATATGTGCCTTTGCCCAAAAACAAAGCCCAGATTCATCCCTCTAAATAATCTCCTGCAAATGCCAAGAAGTTTAAGAAATCATTTTACTGGGAAAGTTAAAAAGCCCACATTGTTTTATCTCTTCTTGCTCAACTTACTTCCCCAATTATTAGTGTTCCCAATCAAAGTTTCCTAGTTCTTACTGCTTTTTGTAGGTTTGAGAAAATGGCTAAACTGAATGTACAAGCGTAACTGGTCAAAACACTTAATCTTACTTGAAGAAAATGTTTTTAGGGTAAGTGGGACTATGGTATGGAAATTGAAAAGAGATTAGCTTACCTTTTTTTCACTAGTAATTTTAAGCTAAGAAAACACTTATGGCTCTCAGACTTAGGGCTTAGGTCTTTCAGACCTTCACATTTTCAAATTTAAGACAACTGTTTAAGAAACTTAAAACTTGTATTGTAGGTGAATCAATTGCCTCTAACCTGTTTCAGCATAAACAGAAGACTGACACGCAGGCACAAGGTGAAGACCTAAAGCTTCCAAGGACCTACCTAGAAACAGTACTGCTTTCCATAGTAATGGAGAACCAGAAAATAGACCTGGAAAGTATCCAGTTAGAGGCTCAATAATGACAAGAGTGGAGGAACATCTCTGTAAGAATCAGGAGTAATTGACCGCTGAGGTGTCTGTACTTGAATTCCCAAATCTTGAGCCTGCTCACAGGAAAGGCGTGCAAGTATTTCTCTCAAAATGGTGTCCTGAAACACAGGCTTTATAGAAGCCAATGACATTTTTTGGAAGTTACCTAACCTTTCTTTAAGAGAGATGAAAAATCTCCTGAAGCTAACTTTTTCCAGTAATTCTGGATAGACCCTGGGTAACTTAAAAACCACTACTTCAGGTGCTTGGTAAGAAACAAAAGTAAGTGTAGTTTTAACTGCTGGAGATGCATTTTGTTTTCTCTATCAGCTTAACAGGTCACATCAATTCTTACTCCAGAATTTTCTGTACTGATTCAATTCCCAATTCTTTTGACTCAGTTCAGGAGCTACATGTGGCTCTTCTACACAAGTAGTGTACGAGTGTCATTTTCATTGCTGACCATGAAGCAGAAAAGCAAAAGCTGCATGACAAATTCACCATGGTATTTTTATTGACACTGTTGCTACATGAAAAACCTATGAATAGGAATAGAGGCTTGCAGCAGAAAACAAAACAGAAAAGCACTAATAGATATTTTTTTGTTTTGTATCTTCTAATAATTTAAACACTAGAAGCTACAATAGGAGGGATGACAGTGCTTCCATACTTGAAAATTTATGCTGGTTTGATTGCACTTTTTGAAGGTAAGGAGCAGATTCCTTTTGCATCTTACAGAAAAGCAAAGTACTTTTTTAAAAAATAGTAAAGGCAAGCAGAAAACTCCCACAACATAAACACATGAATTTCTGGCTTATTGGAATTTATGTATGAATTCACACAATGTTTTGGACTGGAAAGAATCTTAAATGTCATCTAGTTCCACATACCCTGCCATGGGCAGGGACACTTTCCACTAGAACAGGCTGGCCAAAGCCCCATCCAACCAGGCCTTATGGACTGCAGATAAAGATCCTGGATTTACATCACTTAAATGATCTCCTTTTCAAGAGCACAAAAAAAGTTAAACAAACCTGACAGCTGGTGCTGAATGGAGGTAACATTGTGTTTAAGAAATTCTTCATTAAAACTTTCCAAGTTTCTATTAACAAAGATTTTCTGCATTTCTTGACTTAGAACCTTGCTCACAATCTCTGGGAGGTTACTCTGGTCAGATACTAGAACAGAGAAGGTAAGAGGGAGACAAGCAAAAAAAAAAAGCCATTTAAACTACTGTAGAAAACAGTGTGAAACCACAGGCATCACTGCTGAAATTCCCAGTTTTACAATTTGTGCACAGAAACACAAACTTTCAAAGTATGTCACCATAAGCACTGCTTATACATTTACAGATGAAACACTAATAAAGGGTGCTCTGTCATGTAAACTTCCAATTGTAAGTTCACCACACACTTGTTTCAGCCAAAATCTCTCTCATTTGTCTACCACTTATTTTCTTAAAACTTAAAAAGAGTTCCCAGGATCTTTGGAACACTTACTCCTCTGTGAAATCTAGCTAAAATGAGTTATTAGGTCCACATGGTGTATTAATGGAGCAAAGAGTACAATATAATACATACACTGTACCCTGGTGGGCACAATCTGTGTTTTCTTTAATATTACCATAAAAAAAAAAATTGTTTTTATTTTTCTTCATATCACTGTTTCAAGAGCATACAGTATTATAAAAAATACATAATTACGGTCTTTGTAGAATGTAACCTCCTGCACATTTACATATGTACTACCTACATACATACCAGCTTTAGAGAATTTAATCAAGCACTCATGTAGCCATGGGTTATTACTGTTGATAGCAAAAGCCCTTTTGACAGACTGCAACATCAACAGAAACTTTCCTGTGGGAGGGAGAAAAGATGAAAATATTAAGAAACCAAGGTTAAGAATACAGAACTTTTTTCTTTGTATCAACTACTGTTCTCTTTATTAAATCTGGTACAAATATTAGAAACATGAACGTCTGCACAGAATTAGAATGGAAATTTATTTTTCCCATTCAAATCTCTTAATAAAATGGAAGTGCCTGCCATACAAACTCTGGGAATGCTCTTCCTATCTATTTGGCTTTGTTTTCCTCTAAATAATTAAAGGCCACACTCCAAACCCTTTCTACAGTATTTATTAGTAAATATTACAAGATACTCTGCTCTTAGGGGTTTTTTGTTTCAGGGTGACTAAACAAAAACACTATTTCCCCTATTATTACTGGCTATGATGCACATCTCAGCTTCAGTTAGTTTAGCATTTACTCCAGATCATTTTAGGCTACACTCTGATAACACAGGCACTGAAAGATTAAAGTTTTGTAGTGCAAAAACAGAGCAGTACTTTACCTTTTCTAAAGTATATTTCAAATGCTAATAAATGTGTTTCTATATCATCTCCAATAAGATTCTTAAGTGGAATAAGGAACTTAATGGCTTCTTCTAATGGATTTTCTACCTGTTTTAACAAAAAAACCACCAGTGAAATTTAAAGCTTAAAATGAATGTCAAATAAAACTCACCAATGAGTTTCTGTCATTCACAGCATTCAAATAATCAGAGGCCAAAGGCAAACTGAAGCGAGCTTTCTGAATTAAACTGAGCCATAACATATTTATCTAAACAACAATATTTAAAAGTGTTTTTACTCATGATTTCATGTTAAAGACATTTGTGTAATTTACTCAGTGCTGTAATTTACATTTAGGGAACAATTAAATACAACCATCTTAGACAAGAAGCTTGAAGTTACTGTGATAAGGAGGTAGTTTTGTGCTTAGAGAAATGTTGGCTCATGTCTTCAAATTTTGTAAATTGCAGTAATTTCAGTTCTTTTTCCTCTATTCACTCTATGAAAACCAGGTCTCTTCAGGTAAAAAACATCTTTTTGTTCAGTACCTATTTTAATGAAGGATGGCCTACTGTTTCAAAAACTCCAGTAATGTAAGGAAAGTAACAATATTATCAATATAAAACTTGGATTTACTGAGGAAAAATACTACTTTTCTTTAATAGAGGTGGACTACAAAAAGTTACCTTTGCATGCAAATACCATTTTGTAAAACCACCTAGATGCTTTCAGGAGAATCTGATAGTACACTCTTATTACAGGCTTTTTATGATAATCAGGTGAGTTTAATATGAAAGACCATGCTAACCCTTTCCAGTTTTTCAGGAACTAGTTCTTCCCTGGGACCACTAGTTTCCTCCTCCTCTTCATCTCGCTTTTTCTTTTGATTTTTTTGCTGTCGTTCTCTTTCTGCATGCTTTCTTTCTTCTTCAAGTTTTGCTTTTTTCTGTGCTCTTCTTTGCTTACTAAGCATTTTCTTCAATTCTTTGGCTGAGAGATTTTCTACAGATTAAGGTAACATGACTTATATTAACAGAGTGTTTACACAAAAATCTTCGTTTCCACAAACAACTCAAACGTGCCATTATGCTCCTTCCCATCTCAAAATGGCAAACTCACAGTGATTTCCAGAAATATCAGCACTTGCCAGAGTATCACCGCCACAAAGACCAACATTACTGCTGGATTACTATTTACAGCCCAACACAACACTCAATCTTGCATATTTTCTCTTGCAGAATTGTTACAGATGCCTCAATGATTTGAAAGATCAGTTACATAAGGTTGTTACACCTGTGACAGGTTTTACGCCAGGAAATGGACAGTGGTTTTCAAGGGTTACACAAAGCTCCAATGTTGACTGTAACTCAGCCTGCTTCTGATGCATTCTAGAAATGTCCAGCTGGATTTACACTGCATCTTGAAACAAGCTTTTCATTAAAGTCTCTGAACAACAGCCATGATTATTGCATTCATTTTCTGCAAACGCCATGAGATAACTAAATGAAACGATCAGTTTGGCCAGAATACTACTGTGGCTTCCACTCAGTTTATCCTGGTGCTTCACAGAGGATAGGATTTGTGCTAAAACTGTAGAAAAGCACAGCAAAATGGGCCCCTGAGAGACTAACACATCTCTCTTTGTGGCTGTGGCACCATGATGATCTCTCTGCTGGGATCAGCCACCATTCTGAACAGGGAAACAAGTGTTGTTCTCACCCCATTCACACAGTGCTGTCTTCCCCCAGACAAGCCTAGCAAATCCCATGCACAGCAGGTAAATGAACTAACATGGCCTCTTCGACACTACCCCTGCTTCCTTTCTATGATATATTGCTATGGAGATCCTCTGTCACACGCTAATCTTACATTAGATACAGAAACAAATTCAAGTTGGAGAGAAAAAAGATGCAAGTTCAACTTTTCAAAGGTGCCTCTTTTTCTATGTGCTTCACTAGACATAACCAGGTATGAAAAAAACTTATTATTCCACTCTGAATGAAAGGTAAGACTGTATTCACAATATTAAGTGGCATTTTTGGTTTAGTTTCACTTTTTTCTATGTCAAATATTTTTGCCTTTGCCAATAGCTAACATTATTTCACATAAATTTCACTACATTTTACATTCATTTCCCTGCTTTAGTCAACAGCCACTGCAGTGCTGACAGTAGCTGCAATTCCACTGAAGGACGACCAACTATTTATCTTGAAGTAAAAACCCATCCAACTAATCTGTCACTGAAACTTTAAATTTCCAAATCACACCCCACTGGCTTTCTAGAAGTCTGTGTTCCTTTTTTAGGTGCTAATTTTAAATAGTTTCCTAAATGTACTAATGTTGCTAATGCACTTATCCACGTATTCTTGGGTCCTGAAGGTACTTGGAAAGTCATAGAAGTTAATGCAGTGTTAACTAGTACTACCATGTAATAAATACATTAGATCAGAATTAATTTAATACAATTCAGACAGCTTTTCCACGAAGTCTATCAGTTCTTTCATAACTCTGTTAACAAGATTTATCTAATGGCTGAACTGAATCTTATTTTTTCCTTTTAATATTCTGAAATGCCTCCCCAAGTACTCCAACTACAGATAGGTTCATTCATGTACTAGGTTTACAGTGATGTGGGGACAACAGAGAGAGGAAAGCTTTAGCCTGTTATCTATGTTCTCTTTTCATTTATAGTGACAGAAAAGAGAGAAAACTTGTGTTACATTTACATTAACAAGACTTACTTAGCTTAATAAGCTTTCACTTGCAATACACGTTCATGAGCTTCCATTACAGTTTAGATACCTGAATTCACTTCTTGTTCTTTGCTTTCATTGGTAAGAGGATTATCATGGAGCTTCAAGTAGATTTCAATTGCTGATCGAGCTGCTTTGAAATAGAAGGCATGTTTTCTAAGCACATCTTCTAATCTCAACAGGTCTACATAGGCACGAAGAGTCATCTTTCTCATGCAGTATGTGTGGAAGTCAAATTGATCATCTGTTATCTCAAAAAAATGCTTCAAGAGAAAAAAAGAGACACACTTGTATACTCATCCCTTGCTTAATGGTTTTTATTTAATTAGATAGAGGTGAATATAGTTACAACTGATATTATTTACAGGCAATATTTAACTGACATAGAAATATTCTTATAAAACTGACTGCCCAAATGAACTTATCAGTAGGAAAAACATCTCAGTTTAACAAAACCTATAATGTGAGTGTTCAAAGACTTAGGCACTCTAAGAGCCCACTGAAATGTGACTGTTCTGATTAAAAATAAAATTGTCAAAAGCCAGCATAAAGTTAATGGATGAATAGTTGTATTGTAAGGAGACATGATATTTTATATCAAATCCTTTTCACTTCAAACAATAGTTTTCCAGATAATAGCTAGAGATGTCATCTTATCTGTTACAATAAATCAGGAAGTATTTACTTGTTTTTGTAAGTCATTATATGTACTAGAAGCATATAAAGCTTCTAGTACATAAAGTTGAGCTGATTAGATCAACAAATACTTTCCTTAGTTTATGAGAAATACCGCAGAAGCAATGGATGGTGTTTGCACCTACTTACCCTTTCTACTTCATGACATTTTTTCAAGGCATCACCATACTTCCCTAGCCTTTGATAAGCTGCAGCACATTCAGTCTGGAACCACATACACTGCATTTCATTAAGGTTTTCCATAGCAGAAGTTCCTTCCTGAAATAAGTGTCATCATCACTTTTTGCTACTATAATTTACCAGCTGCTTCTTTCAACAATAGCTAGTTTCAGGCCACAGTAGCAAATGATCATTCCCTCAAGTACTTGGAATGCAACAGAAAACGTACCTAAACACCCAGTGACTGAGAATGCCACTTGTGATATTCTACGCTCCTCAACAAAGAAAGCAATAGAAAACTCCAATTACCTGAAGACTAATGTCTCAAAAGATTTTGAAGATTAACTCATGCTTATATACATTGTCTTACTTTTAAAATTTAGGGGCAGAAAACAACACTATTACAGCAAAGAATTTTATCTGTTTTCTCTCTGTCAGGTAAGCATCATTCACCAGTCTAAAAAAGATATATTTATATTATTTATATTATATTTACTGCTTTATCATGTAGTATGAGTAATTACAAGTTTCTTGGAAGGTGTTAGCCTAAATAAATGAAATTAGATTTATACTTGACATTTTGACCAGAAAAATCCTAGGATTGAGATCTTGTCATTTCAATGCTCTAGAATGAGAATAAGTAAAATGGAAAAACATCCCACATACCACAAGTTTTCAAAAGTCTTTATAGCAGAAGGAAGACCTAGTTTGACTCACAACATTTAATTATTTAGGATCAGATTCATCCTATTTTTCCACATATTTTGATGAAGTTCTGTGCTTCTTCCTCTAACACTTCTGACAAGCATACACGATGAGTTTTAGTGATCAAATTACTCCTAGAAATATCTAGAAAGCTTGAACCAACTTTCAAGTGTTATCATACCTAATCTTAGAATGAAAGAGCCTCATTCATTTACACGCTCCAGGATATCCCACCAAGTAGTTATTTTCATCTTCATTTATAGAAATGATACAGAAATGTGATCTTCATGAATTCAAACTTAAATTCTGTATTTTTGACATCGAACGAAAGTGCTTATCCCGTCTTCTCAGGATAAACTTTGTTAAAACAAGTTCTATTTCTGTAATACTAGCTAGTAATGAAATGTTCAAATCTAAATTTATTAATGTTGATGGTCAATCATAATTAATATAGCGCACATTTCTGCGCAGTTGTATCATCAGATCAGATAACATAGGAAACAGCAGGTTTTGCAAACAAGGTAACCACCAAATACGCTTCCAGAGAGGTGTTTGGAAGTATGGCAATAAAAAATACTTCCGACAACTTGAATAACCAGTTTTTCCAGTATTTACTAGGTCTATACAGCTGGAGTACTACATCCATCTCTGGGGCTCCCAGCACAAGAGCTACGTGGGCCTATGGGGTTAGACTATTCAATCTTTAAAAGGTCTTTTCCAATACAAGCCATCCTAGGATTCTATAAACTTCTTTACCACTAAGAGTATTAAAAGTGTATTAAAAATGGACATTAATAAAAAAATAATTTTTTTGAGTCAAAAGTTATGAGTGAAAAATAAGCCAGAGGCAAGCAAAACCACTCTTAATTAAAGCAATATACTTGCCCTCGTGAATTTAGAGCACATCTCCTCTGCATCCTTCACCATATTTGCTCGCAGCATGTATTTAGCACATTTAGAATTGATAAATCTGTCCGCAGTATCCAAAGACTGTGCCTCATCCATCCATTTGGCAGCTTCCTTTATGTTACCTACATGCTGTTAGGGAGAAATTAAATAGTTAACTTTCAGTATAAGCCTCCTATTGATTCACCAACTCCTGAAATCTATAGTTACTGGTATTTCTGTCAAAAGCAACAAAAGCCAGTATGATTGTCCACTCCCCACACTCCCAGATTTTTTCCAGAATGACAATTTGCTCTAAGTTGTGACTGGCTTTGCAAAACACACACAAAAGGGTTTTCATTTTCTTCTTGGCAGAACAGTGCCCAAAACCAAACCCACATGAAAACCGATGCCCACAACCACTGCTAACACAATCCACTCATTCACACCATTCTGATGGGTTGATTTTTTTTTTATAAACGAGGTACTCCACATGCCCAAATCCACTTCTTACCTTGTAAATTTTTGCTTTTAAATAGAATAGTTCTATTAACGTTGGAGTGCTTGCAATTGCAGCATTAATGTAATCCAAAGCCAAAGACCACTGGCCAAGTTTGTCGAAGTGCTGTGCCAGGAAATAGCGAACCCAAAGCAGAGTTGTTGGGGGCTCTTTCTCTCCATTTTCTGCAACGCAACCAAAAAGGTTACAAGAACTAATAAGGCTGCAAACTGCCTTTGAAAAACAAACACAAAACCAAAGCTTGGCAAATTAAGTAATTATTTCCTGCAATAAATTCTTTTATTAGAACATGTTACAACTGTTTTTTCTTTCTTTTTTTTATTTTTTGCAAAAACTATCAGCACTTGAACAGTTCTTGATAACTTCCATGAACAGCATTAGTAACTACAGGGTAGTTGACATAAGATCAGAGAAACTTACCGCACGTACTAAAAAGATCACAAGTTTTCAAAGAGGCTTCATAACCAGTAACAAGTTCCTGGATTGTAGAGACCTACATGAAAAAAACCATGCGCTTAAGTTGTGCTTTACTATAATTTTAACAGGAACGAACACATTGAAAAGACTACTTGACAAAATTAGAGAAGCTATGCAAAATAACTACTTAATTTGGAAAAAATTTAGATTAATCTTCATACAGTTTACTACATTTTTCATGAGCTATCTTCAATCACTCATTTTAACTGGTGATGTGGCAGGGAAACAGGCCAACCTTGGGCAGCTTGTAGCAGAAGATAACCATGTACATTTGATTAGTATCATCTTACACAAAAATTCCAAAATACAAATTAATTTATGCTGTTAATTTTTAAGCATTGGCACTGAGCCAGTTAAAGAAAGGTCCTTTGAAGAAGGCTATGCATGAACTTCTCATAACAATGAGCAAACAGCAGAGAGCAACTATATATTGATTAATTTAAGGCTAATACTTTCTGAAATCAGACCTTGCCTACAATATTTTTTCACTACAAGGTTTAAGACCCCAAATTCACCCATACAGTTTTACAGTAAATACAAATGTTAGTCTCTCTGCATTTTATGACAATTAATTATTTCAATGCCAGGTCCCTAGCTCACAAATGCCACTTACTATTTCTAAACATTATATGAAATGCTCAACCTGTTTTGTAGCTACATTCTAAACATGCCTGCCATATCCCGCAAGTAACCAACCAGTCTTCTAAGGTAGTAAGAGCAATACAAAAGAGACAACTATGATCTACGTATATATACTCAAAATACAGCAGGGACTTAAAAAATGAGATCTAACTATAAGCATAGCAGAATAATGGCTACATTCACTGATGAGGTGAAACTTCTAGTCAGTAAAAATGGTTAAAAGTATGATGATCCTACATTTAATGAGCTGGTTATAAGAGTAAAATGAAATGGTGAAGAGAGAAAAATTTTTTAAAAGCACTTAATGACAATGCATGCATACACCTCAAGATATACTTTGTTCCTCTAGAACAAGGTTTATTCCCTTCCACTCCTATCTCAGAGTATACAGTTTGAAGAATACTACTTTATTTAAGCTAATTTGGCACAATAGGCATGAAATGCCAAACACACTGTGTCCAAGAGGGCAGAGAGGGGAACATGGCCAAGTCAAACACAGCCAGTGTAAATGTCTCGAAAGTATAATAAAATGTATAAACACACACACTTGCAAAAGCTCTGGGCAAATCTCATACCAAATGGGTTTTGGTGGCAAAATTTCATAACATTAAATGTTATTAGATTTCAAATAACTACGAAGTGATAAAGGGAAGAAGAGAAGTCACAAGTTGATGGACAAAGGCAAATACACGCATAAAGTTCTTCTCTAGCCTTTCTCAGACGCCTCTTTGCTGAAAAGATTTGCGATTTTGGTCTTACAACTCAAGAAAACACAATGTAACTGTCCTTCTGAAAGCTACTATGGACAATAAACTTGGAAATACTCAGCAAAAGCAACAGTTCAAAAAATAATGCAAACAAGTTAGTTGGGTTATTGCAGACATCACCAATGGAAATGACAGTATCTTTGTTTCTCATTATTACTCAATCTTTTTCTCTTCCTTTTTATACTTATGCTTAAGTCTCTTGCCAGTAAGGCAGGAAAATAATTCCAGGTTCATGCGCTGCTTCAGGAAGCAAATGATCTGGAAATATGAACCCTAATTTCTATGTCCATATTAACTGCAAATTTAGTAGCAAAAAGTCCCCACTGCCATTCTAAAGGCAGTATTATTTTACTACAGTCAGGCACTGGTTTCCACGGATGAACGGGTCCCAGCAATCTCTGTGAACCCAGCCAATTGCAAAGACAGTGAGCTCATGAATATTCAATTAAGCCCTGCCCATAGCCACACCCCACCACTACTGAGCTCTAGAGAATAGTCCTGGGAGCACTGCATGCTGTGTAACACCTCAGGAAAGTGAAGGAAATGCCTTTTGTCAAGTCCTGGCTGTGGAATTGTGGCTTCCGATTGTAGCTGCACTTCCGAGTACAGAAGTCCCACAGCAGCTGGGGCTGCTGGGAGCCCTGGAGCCAGCGACCGCCACCCCAGTGGAGCCGAGCGGGCGTGAAGCCTCCTACTACTGTATATTCCCTGCCTGGCTTATGCTGGGGCTTAGCAGGGTTGCAGGTGTGTGTCACTTGTGTTCAAACATGGCAGAAGTGTTGCACTGCTCCGACTGCACACAGTCTCCCCTGGGACCCAGCGTCCCCAAACTTGGCTTGTGTGTTCCCTACGATAGGGCATACAAGCTGCTGCTCAACAGGGCTCACACACTCAACTGCACACATACAGCCCCACTGGTGAGGATATGTGGGGACAGCGCTGGCTGCAGTGGGGAGTCTGGCTGTCCATCCACACCCCCCTCACCCCTGCAAGCAGGGCTAAGCACAGACCGAGCCGAGCAGTGGCGGACAAGCCCAAGCCAGAGCTGAGCCCATGTTTTATGCTAGAGCTTGGCCAGGCATGTGTTGTTGCTCATTAGGTTGGCTGGCTGCTTTGTTTGTTTTTTTTTTTTCCTCTGGAAATGCAACTGAATAGGCCACTGGGAACCTTGTGTCTGCAGCACTTTCTGCACAAAAGAGTGCACGTGTCTGCTGCCACACCCGCCCTGCACTCCTGCCTTGCAGCCCCCCGTGCCTGGGGGATCCAGGCTCCAGGAAGGTGCCGACCGACCCTCCCGTCCTTATACAGGCTGCGCCCTTAGGGGCAAAGATTAAGCTTCCCCTCTCACCTTGCCAAGTTGGGCTTCAGTGGCTCGGGTTCGCAGCGTATACCCAGCCAGCAGCCAGGGGAGAGCTATGTATGACACAATCAAGGCTGTGACGCACACGTGCAGCGGCTTATTTCCCCCTTTCCCTCTCCTCCTCCACTGCCCTCACCCTCCCCCCCCATCCCAGAGGACAGTCTCCTGCCCAGTGCAGCCAGTCACCCCCCAAGGCAAGGTGGTCTTATACCCCACCCCCACTATCGATTCTTTAAAGTGTTTCTGACACAGCCATAAACATCTCCTGTAAAAACAAAGAACATACATACTGCTGCCTTGAGAGAACTTTAATTTGGGAGCTTTTTAATTTGACTGATTGCTCACCCCCGCTTCTGCTGTCACCCACCCATGCCCATAAGTGGTGGTGTGGCTCTGTGTCTGCCCACCAGGGACCAGTCACTGCTCCAGGGTGACAGCAGAAGTCCTCTTTCCTCTTAAATCACTCCCCTCCGAGCCCACAGGCGGCAGTTCGGAACGAAGGGAACATGGGTGAAGGGCGATCGCAGCCGTGCCAACTGTGCCAGCCTGAGCTTGGTTTCAGTACTGCTGTACGGCTTGGCACGGTCCCTCACGGTCCTGCGGTGGCATCAGTCCACCTGCAGGAGAGAGGGAGCCCCCCTCGGTTGCAGCCACAGCGGCACCCCTTACCCTGTGCAGTAGATGGTGCATGCAGGGCATGTAAAGAATGCTTCCCAGGCTCCCAGCAGAGCACAGCTCCTGCAGCCCCACTCCTCCACCAGGCAGCAGTGCTGACATGTGGGACTGATTTACATATTCACGGGCTCATTACATATTTATGAGCCGACCGAGTTCACGGCGTGATCTGCGCATACATGTGGGCACTCAAAAATAAACCATGGGCACTTGAAACTGTGGACATGTGCACCGCAAATAGGCGGGGGCTCACTGTATTTCTAAAAGCTACAGCACTCTGCATAATTTTAAAATTTCTAAAGATCAAGCTCAGATATCTGGAAATACCGTGACACTGACCATGAGCTAATTTCAAACAGAATTATTCCAGGAAAACAGTTTGAATTATTTTCTGGCCACGGTGCTGAAAAAGCTTGAGGTATTACAAAATCATAACATAAACAACTCTCATGTTTCATTATGACAAGATTGGAGCCAATTCCAGAACTGGGGCCACTAGTTTCAGAAGTCTCTTAAATAATCAATATTCCAACTTCAAACCTTTTCATATGCCACTTATGCATACCTACACCTTTCATTTCATTACGCAACAATGAACTAAGCAGCAGCAATGCAAGAAGGGGAAAACGGGCATTAGCTTCTCCCATTTGCACAGACAAATATCCAGGATATGCCCTGCAGCAATACTCTATATGCCTGGTAGGAAATTGAGAAGCAACAATAAAAACACTCTACAGGAATACTTTGAAGCTTTTGTTACAATGAGATGTTATCTAAGAGAGTGATAAGAAGGTGCCTAGGACATGTAGAAGCAGTATCAATGGATCCTGAAAAATATTTATAGCCTCAGTACTAAAGAAGGCCATGAAAACACAATGCAGTTGCCGGCTCAGAATTCTAGAGGAGGCCTCTGATGACAATTTTGAACAGAGTTTGCAGCTGGTCTGTGGCACACAGACAATACCAATCTAGGCCTTTCTTGAGTTGTCTTTATTATCAATCGGTTTCTGAGACAGTGGTAATCAATTCACACATGCACACAAAGCCAGCCCACAAAACAGTGAAGAGGCCCACTAGCAAAAGTTGGTTCCTTGTTTTTCTTCTGACGCTATGCTCTCTGGACCATACTAACCAGAACATTCCCCAGCAGCAGCTTAGCACTAGAAAAAGCTCTGATACAATGATAACATGAGATGGGTCCCTAGAGACACTGTGATGGAAGATCCTGGGTTCAGACTCAATTAAGCAGCGCTTATGTGGTAAATTTGCAACCTGAGCTCCCCACCCATACAAATGGAGGCGCTTAAATGTGAACTTTCAGACCTGCAAAAATACTTAGGAATAGTAGCAGAGGCACACTTCTGATAAGCTATTGTATCTACCACGGCCCTATCACATGATTAATGGTATTTCAATCCAGGGCATATTTTTGGATGGAAATACTGATAGGAAGGAAGTTTCAAATAAAGAAACTGCCAGTAGACTCTAACAAAGCTCATAAATGCAATTAACCACATAGGGGGGAAAGGGCAGGGGGAAAGAGCAGCCGCACATTACAGAAAGTGTTTTACCACGGCCTAATGAAGACAAGCAGCAGCTTTATCTATAGGCAAGAGGGGATTGGCATGAATTGAGACGTGGTTTTTTATCAAGGCAAAGAACAAAGCACGCTAAACACATGAGCCAGCTGGCACACTGGCACTGCACAGCAGGTCCAAGTTCAGGCTCTATCCACACAGGAAGGTGTATATGGGCAGCCATCTAAAACATTGCATCTCCTATTGCTTACTATTATTTTATGTAAATTTGTATCTAAGATCACAATATTGACAAGCTCACACAACTCAGAGAAGAAACAAAAAACTTCTGCAGCAAGGCTCACACTGGGTGATTTTGATTTTTTTAAAGCAACATTTCTCAATTATTGAAAAAATGTCCCATCTATCTACTTTGAATCACAAGATACTGATGTTCAGATTTAGAAGTATAAAAGGGAAAAGGTGTAGGTATGTAAACGACTGAACATTTCTATTTTTAGACATGGCAGCTATACACTAATTTACTTGGAGCAACTTCCTTAGTCTCACTTGAAAAGTTTCTGCTCTACAACTTCTGATATAGGCGATACAGATTTCCCTCACCCAATGAGGTTTGATCCACAGAAGAAGCCTATAGGGAATATCCAAATAAATTACTCCAATTTAGAAAGTTTATTCAACATCATAAAGAGAACTTCTGTTGCTTACATTTTAGCATATGTCTAACATCTGAATGCAATAAAAATCACAACCAATTAAAAAAAATACTTCAGCACCTCATGCCATGAAAATAAAACCAGAAAAACATGACAATCAGCCTTATACTTAACACAATTCACCTTAAATTTCTTACCTATCTTTGACATATACAGATGTGAAGTAAGCAGCTTCACTATTTTGTGGAAGTGCGACTTTAAAACTAACAACAATTCAGATGTAGGTGCATCTCTGTTATTAAGTTTATTGAACTGACCCATCAATACTCACCCTGCTTCCCTAAGAAAACCATTGACAAATGTGTGCATATGCTCATGGATACACAGGGAATTCAAAAAGTAACTTGGAATATAGTATTGTGTACACTTACTTGGCTGAAGCACTCCCTTAAAAAAGTGCCATGCACAAGTATAATCAATCAGAAAGTTTATAGCAGCAGTAGTATTTTATAAACATAGCAATTGTTTTGTGATTTTGACTAAACCATGCAAACTTTTTAGCCATATGTGATTGCATCCCTGATTTTTTGTCTCAAACTTAAGCACTGGAAACATATTTCTGTCCCGTGTGTAACAGGCTTTGCACTTCTGAGTTATTCTTAGAGAAGAGAACCCTCAGGCAGGGGAAAGCTGCCCAGCACACTGGCTTTGTAGAGAGCAGAGTACTCAAGCAGAATGGCAAACAAGTCACAAGAACATTCTTCATTAAGGAGTTTACTGCTGCTACAGAAGGGTTCGTATGTGTATGTTCATATTGAAGTACAACCGCACAAGCTCATTTGGAGCAGTGCAACACTATTAAAAGTACAAGATCAGTCTCGTGCTAATCACAACAAATTAAGTACAACGACCATAAATACATGAGCCAGACATGAATTTTAAGTGCTTCAAATGCAACAATGTGAATATTAAAATAGCTTCTTAAAAGGTATTTGAAAATCAATAGCCCTCAAATATCTTTATCAACAAACTGCTATGGCATCTACTCAGGCTGGAAAAACATAGGACTGATTCAGCCAGACTTGAAAATGAGATCTCTTCTTCACTGGGAACTGTCAGAATTGCTCCAATCCTTTTCATGAAAGGTAACATCCTTCCATTCAGAAAATATTGGAAGTATGACTAAAGTAGTTAAATAATTTTTCAAATTCAGCTACACATCTAGGTATGTTACCAATATAATAAAGTTTAACCTCTCTCAAAAACATAGGGAAACTTCAATGAAAATGTATATTGGCTATAGGTGCAGCAAATATGCTGCCTGCCTATAGTTAAGCTACAGAACAAAGTATGAACATGAGTGTTCAGCAGTATCATACTAACTGATTTGATTAGGAGGATCACATCTCGTTTCTACATAGGCTTTTTTTTCTTTTTTGGAGGGGGGTGGGGGTGGGAAGTGAAAGTGAACACAGATTAGCAGTTTACAAAACGAGCAATGAGAAGTAACACAATTTAGAAAACGTCCGTGCAGGCACTTAGAGTTCAGTAGGACAGCAACACCACAGTCAGAACTATCCCAGGAAAACTCTCCCAACAGTGGTCAAGCTGTAAAGGGTACAACACAACGTTAAAATAAAAGCCTAGGGACTACACCAAAGTCTATTAATGGCTATTTAAATTTTTTTCCCTGATTTTACACTCGCAAACACTGATCTTTCACTGCATTTTCAAACTAAGCTATAGAAATTTAACATGTCAGTCTACAACTGAAGTCTGTATGTAATTTAGAGAAGCCCACTCATTGCGTGCTATTTCCAATTACACAAAGAGAGAGCTCAAGAAAAAGCACATTGCTTAAAATGAATTAGACAATACTTCATCTAGAAACTAGCCCAAAAGGGTAAACAGACTATAACTGGGATATTGTTCTTCCCCAGACATACTATTAGGGACATGATGGAGACTTACGAAACAGACTCCCACAGTTAGTCATAAATTGCAAAGTTGTGCTAGGAAAGCACTTCATAAGGAGGACTGAGGATCTGAAGTTGACCCAATTTTTTTAATGCACGGCACTTCACCCCAAATTAATCTATGTTTAAAAATGAACTGCAAATATCCGATCAGTTACAAAACCTGACATTTTCTGGATATGAGTGCAGTACAGAAAAAAAAATACTGAAACAGACATGACTGGCTAGCTCAGACGCATTCTTCCAACAGCAGTCCTGTGTCTGAGTTCTGAGGTACAAATCCAGGAGCTGCTGTAAAGCAACAGAACTGCAGACATCAAGCAACACAATATAAAGTATTTTGTTATATATTTTTTCCTGAAAAGCACTTGCCTCATTTAATATATATCACAGAACAAAAGAAATGGGAAAGAAATAGTGGACTGTTCCATGAAAGCCCTGACACCCATAAAGATTTCTGCTGCTTTTTTCACTTGCCTTAACACATGTAGAACCAGATTTTCCAACACACTGAGCATTTCTTATCAACTGAGGCCAGTGAACACTTCTGAAGATAAACATCCCTGCAAGTGTAATTCTCAGGCCATATGATCAATGCCTGGAGAATTCGGCCTTGATATTTTACTGGGTACTTTAAATATGCCAAATACAGGTAACACATGCCCTTTTTATTACACTGCATGAAGACTAGGCCCTTGTCAATGTAACACAAACAACAGCATATCAGAAAACTGCCAGACAAAAACAAATTCAGAGCAAATCAATACTGTGAGGTGTCACCGTGGTCATCACACAACTAATTTAATGAGGAACGGGTTTTCCTGAGAGCTTTTTGACAAGTTTGAGGACTGCACTAAAAAAAGCACATGGTTCCACATGAGCACGAACAACTGTGAGCAGAGATACTGAAAGCATTTCTTGTAGGTCTTCAGGTGGGTTATTTGGAGCACTTTATCATGAGAGCTTTTTCAGCCTGCATTATCTATACTGGGATTAAGTAGTTCATAAGTCAGTTGGCTATACCTGCCAGCTCTTGACTTCCAAGTCACCTCACAGATCCAAGCTCTCAAGTCATTGACGTGTTTTACACTGCACATTCCCACTGAAGAGTGGAAGTAGCCTATCCTTGCCATACCTCTAATGAAAGTTCTCATTCTTCTCCTTCCTCAACTTACTTTAAAACTTCTCCTTATGACCCGGTTATAAAGTAGAAATGCCATCTTTCGCTGGGAATGTACCAATCGTTAACCAGATTCTAAGTACACTTACCAGATTTCCCCTCCTGGAATTTTAACTCAAATGACACAACTTTCTAACAGTTAAACTGATGGAGTCAATACGAACAAAAGGCTGTCCTTGGTTACTCCTACAGAGCTACTTCTTGATATGCAGAGCGGTTCCCAGGAGAACTACTGTTTTTCACTTCCTTATGTAATCCACCAATAATTCACAGAGGACATCTAACTAAGAAAACCAAACAGAGGCAACTTGGTTCATATTCCTGTAGCTTTCCACATAAAGGAAGAAAAGCGCCTTCTTCCTGGACAGGGTTAAAGAAAGATCTTCACTGAAGACAGCCTACCTTCCTGTGTGGACAGTCTTACACCATTTTTTGAGACTGTTGTTTCTGACGGTTCTTCCAGCCAGACATTTTCTCTCATCCAGTATTTCCTCACAGTCTCCATGATTTTAGATACTCAGAATAAGGGCACATGTGCACTAATGTCGAGCTTCAATGGAATCAACCAATGCACCTGCAACACAATCGACGTAAACCTTGATGTTGACGAATTGAAGATCTTCACTCTTTGGATTTTTTATCGCATGGATAGAGACACCAGCATGTAAGGGGAACCAAAGAGTATTTCTAAATATTGCTCAAGTATAAAAAAGTTTCCTGAGGAGGAGGTGGGGGTAGCATTCCAAGATCCCCCTCTTGTGAAGAACAATAACAAGGTTGTTTCACAGTTATTTCCAATACACCTGTCCAATAGCTTATGGAACGTGAAAATGACTACATACCAAGTAACTGCTTATAATTCACGTTATTACCTTCTAGCAGAAACATTCTGCCACAAGACACAGTTACATTCATTCTGAACAGTGACTTTATGTAAACAACAAAAGGCAAAATAAAGTAGTAGCACTTCTAAATGCTAGTTTTTGTGTCCCAAACATGTAAAAAAGTAGGCAGCTTCTTCTTGACATCTTATTACACCGTGTGAATTTTATTCAAGTAGAAAGAGATCAACAGGATAAATGTAACTTAAATACCCAAGTACACTTGCTATTTAGAAACTAAAAGAAGCCTGATACAAAATTTAATAGGCCTCCATGCTATACAGTTGGGCTTTTAAATTAAAGGTGTGGCGTAACAGAAAACTCAAGAACAGCTATACTTTGCTGACACCCATATTTTAATAACAAACTTCAGATACTAAAGTACTAAGCAAAATATAAAAACTATGAAATAACTTGTAGCATAAAAGAGCCAAACAGCTTGGTAGTAAATCCTTTTTCCTGTAGAGACTAAGACAGCCATACCACAGTACTTCACGTACACACAGACTGTGTTGAGACATTTTCCTTGTAAATGCTCTGTGTTCCTCAGCACATAAACAAAACATATACGTCACACTTCAAAACCTTTGATTCACATAGTAGCACTTAAAGTGGTTATTCCAAATGTCTCCACAAATCATGAAGATGATACTGTTCATAGTATTTCATAAGTATCAACTATAAGTAAAAAAATCCACTATACTTATGTTTTTCAAAGCTGTGTTTGGTTTTAGTAACATTTCAAAGTTGTTGAGGAAAGCAGGTATCTTGTTAACAAAAAACAACACAACCACAAGTTTCTTTATGTAGGATTAATTTTTTTATTATAACCTCTCCTGCTATCCTCCCATATATCTTACTTGCTTGGAATTAACTATAGTTACTCGCCTACAATTCTTACTACTTAGTCCTCAGTTAAATTGACAAACAAAACAAATTCACTTAAAACTACAAGTTACCTCCAAGTATGCAAAACTTTAGTATTTCACGGCAAGATCAAGAACATTAAGTGAATGATCGGCAAAGACAATATGAGAACAATGTGTTTTAAATGTTCTTAAGTAAAAGAAGCTACTTTTTTTTTTCCAGAAATAACAACAGTTCTTCAAAACACACTATCATCATTGGCCCCACTACGCAGAAGCACCTCTGGTAGTACCTGATTTTTTTTTAAATCAGGTCTGTGGATTTTCCAAATGAGGACAGCTAGTATTTTTTATTTTCCCATGTTTAATTAATGCATCTTTTCGAGCTTGCTATTTCAGAAATGGTTGGTGGAGCAGCTCCACTTTTAGCTAAACAGCACAACACAAAAATGGAGTACAGACTCAGAAACTGGTGCTCAAACACCTGCACTGTTCTTTTAGTAAAAATGGCAAGGGTGAAACGCACAATTGGGAATGTGGAGCACTCAGTCCAAAAGTCAGGGTTCTTAGATAATCCATTTTGAATTGTGTGACAGACTCATGAATCAGTTTTCTGAGCAGCACCATCTGTTGGAGTCCTACAAATTCTAAGCCGGTTCTTCTCACCTTTAACACAAATCGTACAGAAAGATCAAGAATTTTTCTGGTGCAGAATTTCTATGTATTAGAAGTCCAAGGTGAAGATGACAGATCATGAGACCCATGTTATCTCCCATGAAACAGACCATTTTCACTAAAAGGCCATCTTCTCTTTAAATACATGCCATTGTAGTTGTCACTGTAGAATATAGTAAGGCAACAGGTACTGGGAGTAGCAAATACAGTATAAGTAACACTCATTAAAAATTGAAGTGGTGATCTCCAAAACACAGCATATAACCTACCATATGGCATCTGTCAAGCATTAGACAACTGAGCACTTTCCAACACAACGGTAGGAGTACAGCATGCTGAGCCCTCCATGGTGTCACACCAACAGTCCCTTGCTGTATAATGTTACAAACACCATGAGGTTTGCTAGAACAAACTATCTCCATCAGCAGGCAACTACTCAAGGTGAACATGAGCTATCTGACCAAGAAATAATCTGGATGCAATTAAGACTTTACTGAAATTTTATCAGTATCTCATCCTCCACTTCTCCTTGTAAAAAGAAGAGGGGAAAAATCAATCTCAGTGAGCATCTACATCAACAACCTGGCCAAACGATTGCTGATTTCTAAGCTGGAAGTATTCTTTTAACAGCTTCTTCACTTTAATTGAGGCTACAAGCAGATGATCACTGACAAAACACCAAATGCACGACATTATTAGAATTTGCACAGTGAAACTTCACAGAAATACAGACAGATGCCACATGTGCCACCTTGAGAGTTCCAAAATCAAGACTGACAGATGAAGGACCGTACAGAAACAATTAGATCCCTTCATATCTGTAGATCGCATCCTCAGCCTAACCCTATTCAGTCTTGAATAAACCCTGTGCTCTTTTCACAAGTGCCTACCTTGAAGCAGTAGTTACACATGGTTCATATGACTTGTGGCCATATATCCATTCACATTTAACCTAATCCTGAAGCAAGTCTGCAGTTACTCAGCCGTGTTTTGAGGTTAATCGATTTCTAAAAAGCAGATTCTGTGACATGTTTTTCCCTTTGTGAATAGTTTGAAGCCAGAAATTCTAGGAACTGATTCGGAGACCTCTGATGCCAAATGGATATAAAAATCCCAACGAAAGACTCCAAATCACAGCACCTGGATCAGTGTTCTCAATATATGTCTGACTTCATTGTGTCTTTCTGCACTGTTTGCTATAGCACCTTAGTGTTGACAAACTTGCATAAAATGCACTTGTTCCGGTACTGAAGTACTGATTCAGACTGTCTTGCTGGCTAGCAAGCTAATCCTGGACTTGAAGGTGAAACAGAGTAAGAAGAGTAAGAATCCTGAAGGTTAGAAAAGACCCCTCCAGACTGCCCGGTCCAACTCTTCTTTACGGAACAGGGTCAGCTAAAGCAGACTACTCTTGGCTATGTCCAGTCAAATTTTGACCATCTCAAAGGAAGACAATTCCATTACACCTCTGAACAATCTGTTCCCACGTTTAACAACCTCCATGAAAAAAGTGTTTTTTCTTTAACTCAAATATTCTCTTGTATTTCAATTTGTACACATAGAACCTTGTCTGTTCACTGGGGACCAATGAGAAGCATCCGGCTGTCTTTTTTCACTCTTTGCTGCAGGTATTTACATGCACATGATCCCACCCAAGCCTTCTCCCAGGTTAAATAATCTTAGTTCAGTCTCTCCTCACATGCCAGACACTCATGTTCCTTCATCAATTTCATGGTCTTTCTCTGGACTCTTCGCAGAAAAAGAACTCTTATACAGTGGAGCCCAGAACTACAGCCAACACTCCAGGTGTGCCTCACCAGGCCTAAGAAGAGAAGGATCACATCCCTCAACCTCACAGTGGTGCTTTTTAATGCAGCCCAAGATGCTATCGATCTGCTTCGCCACATGGTACATTGATGGCTCATGTTCAGTTTGCTGTCTACCAGAACTCTCAGGTCCTCTTCTGCAAAGCTGCTTTCTAGCTGGTCAGTCCCCAACCTACGCTAGAGCACACACTTTGTCCTCCTAAGGTGCAGGACCTGGTTATTTGCCTTGGTTAAACTTCCTGTCAGCTCATTTCTCTAGCCCATCAAGGACTTTGAATGACAGCACAATCCTCTCATGCATCTGTCACAGTTTTGTATCATCTACAAGATTCTTGAGGGATACATTGTCCCATCAACTAACTCATTAGCAAAGATGCTCCTACTACTGGCCCATGTTACCTGACTGAGGACACTAGCTGATGACAAACACTAGTCTGGCAGTTCAGCCAGTTGTCAGTACAACTTACTGGCTACCAAGATGTACTTCAGCAGGTAGTCTTTTGTTATCATAGACCATGCCAAAATCCTCACTAAAGTCAAGATAGTACACAGTATCAAACGCTCTCCACTTGCATGCTGGCACAGTAATTTGGTCATACAAGGCTATCAAGTTAGTCAAGTGTGAATTCCCCTTCATAAATCTATCCTACTCAATCCCAGCCATACTTTGTCCTTTGTGTGTTTGGTAATGGTTTCCAGGATTACTTATTTCATCAGCTTCACAAGGATTGAGATGAAGCTGACTGGTCCACGGCTTCTCAGCTTTTCCCAAAAACAGGAGTGATATCCACATTGCTCCACTCCTCATTGCTCCACTCCTCAGGAAACCTCATCCATCATCATGATCCTTCAAAGACTGAGTGGCAGTTGAGTGACATTGTCAAGCTCCATCAGTAGATGGAGATGTACCTTATTCAGGCCCAATGAGCATGAGCAACACCCAGTCTGTTTAGAAATTTGATAACCTGATTCTTCCCTACTGAGAGGTATATATTTAAGAAAGCAATGAAAGTGACACTCATAATCCCTCAAAAATGACAGAAGTGCCGTACATTCTCTACTGTCTCAATACACCCAACTTGCCACTTCATCAGCAACTCTTGCAAGACCTGAAGAAGAGCTACTGCAAGTGTTGAGCTTGAAATGAGAATCTCATTAGGAAAGATGACAAAAAGCATTACCACGAAAGGTGCTTTGAATTTCTCTAGATTCTGTCTCATGAACAAGTTTGGGGCTGTGCTTTGGTTTGCTTTTTGTTAGTGTAACAGCAAAGTTCTCAATGAAGTCACTGAAAATAGGCATCTTCTGCCTTTCCTTGACACTTACAAGAATCTCCTGGCCAGGTATAACAATAAACAGAAGTATCACCAAGACAGTGCTAAGGGCACCAACCAGGCATCTGTTGAACAATCCACTGCCATTTTGTTGCACACAGTAGATCAGAGAATATATGCAGATAGCTTACTTGGCTCTCCTTATGATTGAAGAAGTGCCCTATCAGAGAGGCAAATGATACCTAGAAGATCAAAATAAAAATATCACCATATCTAATGTTTACTTTGGTGCCAGCAGCTGCGAGAAGATGCAACTTGAGAAGGCGAAAGAAACCTAAGTACTTGCTTGGAACATGTCTTCCTCTCAAGTGTAAGGACTTAAAAGACTCAAACACTGTTAAAACCACAGAAGGAACTTGCGAAAAGACAAACCATCATAGCAGGGACTTAAGATAAGCACAGAAGGAAACAATTAGCAACAGCAAGGTGCTAAGTCCAGTCCTGAGAGGTAAGATCTGGTTAGCACATCTTAGTTAAGGTATCTGGCCAAAAAGTTAAACTGTGGCAAACTGCAGGAAAGGAAGCAACTGCTCAGACACATACCATGCCAAGTTATGGGAATGGCATCTGTGACCACCCTGTGGATACTCAGAACTTGGACTGTATAAAGGCAGTAAACCCAGAAGAACAGCTCCAGGACCCCACCACCAAGAAGCTCACGGTGAAGGACCAATGGGATGGTGCTGGATCCATGGGTGGTGACTACCTTCTGCTTGATCTCTCTCTCCCTTCCTGTTATCTTTTTAATATCTCTCTACCTCATATCTCACGTTTACTGTTAAACAAAATCCATAGCGTTGACTTCAGCATACTGTTTTATTTGCACCTTAGTTTGGGCAGAGGCATTTCTCAGTAACTGGATTGTAACATCAGTCCATCAGGAAGGCTAGGCATCGGCTCCATCTGCCAATCAAAGGCATAGATGCAATGCATGAAGAGTAAAGTTTAAACTGTAGATTTAGTATCAACACCACCATGATGGTGTGCAGCACAGAATGCCCTTTGTTTACAGGCAACTTAACCCAGAATTCTTTCACTTTGTAGTAGAAATTATCCAAATAAAGTTAACATGGGGGAGAAATGCCCAAGAAACAGATGGAATGAACTTGGAGTTTTGCAGGGCAGTAGGACATTCACAGGTTTCCTTCAGGGTGTCTTAAACAATAGCCAGAACCAAGAATGTGTTTCAAGAGGAATGGTACAAACAGGCAAAGGCTGGTATTGGAGAAGGTGATTGAACACGTCCTAAGGCACATCTGTTTACTGTGGAATCTCTGCAATAATTCCATATTCTAAAAGCTATTTTAAAATCAGATAGACTCAAAGAACAGAATCCCAAGTGGCTGGTGTTTAATATATGCAACAATATTCAACAAATTATACTTTGTCTATACTCTTATTTTCCCCATCTTAGTGTCTTCCTTCTATTTATCATCCATCTATTAACATAAATGACTAATTAAAAATTGATTAACAGATTAATTAAAGCATGTTCTTATGCCACCTGACTTTTCTATTTTTGGCAGAAAAGAGCGAGTTGTTTTTGAATAGCAACCTCCGAAAAATCAACCACAAAATCATCAGTCCTCTCCTATCAGTACTTCGGTAAAATCATGCTTCATAATACACTAATAAAATTCTCAATTCAATCCAACACGCACAGCTACAGTAACAACTTAGGCAGGAAAGTGTGTGAATTTGGAAGAGATACCTGCTTTTTGCCTTTTGCTTGTGATTGCTTTGCAAAAGCTATTTCACTGCACTTGTTTCATGGGACAGGAGTAACTATAAGTGATATTTAAAGAATATGCAAGCTGTTTAAGCAACCCAGAAGTCAGCCGATTGACACACCAAGCAAAATACACTGTCCTCACACGACAGCACAAGACCAATTGAAAAACATTAATATCAAGCTCAGAATGCAAATTCCTTAGCACTAGTAACCTGCAGAGGAAGGTCACGGCTCTTGTTCAGATCAGCCATTTCCTTTTCTGTCTCCAAACCCAACAGCAATATAGAACTCGGTACAGTGCTTTTTACATCTGTGAGCTTTACCTTCTATGGAACCCCACTCACTTTACCCTACTTCATTATGACCAAGAGTTTTCACATTTGAAAAGCCTCAGGCTGCTATATAATCATTAGAAGGAAGGCATATCCAATTTCTTCACAACTTACAGGGGTTACTTCAACATTCATCTGTTGAAACGTACAATTATGAACATTATTGTTTGTGATTAAATATTTTTAAGATAGAAACAAAACCATCAGTGCTTCATCAAATAATTTCTCTAATATTGGTAGATAAAAAGTGATCTATGACGATCAGCAATGATGTAGCACTGAACACAGTCTATATGATATTTTAAACTTGCCTTGAATGAGACACTCTGAAAAACACTGTAAGACTCAGTCTGACGGTCTCTATCACCCTCCAATTGACCCTGTCTTAATTTGGGAAGACAGAATGTGGCTGTGGACCAATGTAGCAAGTTAGGAAGTGATTAGTGCATGCCTTTGGTATCTGCAAATCAGGAGCACAGTAACAATTATCACTTGAGAAATAACTTGCACCGTTTACATACCATACACATAAGGATGAGTATATACACATAAGTATGTTTACATACTCATCCACATAACCTGCAGAAAATCAGTTACCAACATGTATTACAAAAAGGTAAACAGAAATCATCTCAGCTGGCCTTTCTCTGACACATTTTATTCTGCAAGCCGATGCCCCTCTCACTTCTTGTTTCAATGTTAGAGTAACTTTATGCATGCTATAGAAGTGCACTCAGGATACTGAACAGCTGGCACAATTTTTTTAATAGATATTACAGTATTTTTTTTATCAGAAGCTCTATCTACAGCACAATACATTGATCAAGGTGAAGTGGCAGTACAGCTCCTCGGCAAAAGACAACTGTCAGCTCCATTTCCTCAAGATTCTCACCCTTCAGTCTGAGCTACTTATGTCTGCTGCAGGCTAAGTGGCTTGACAAAGAGGAAAAGAACAGTTAAAAACCAAACCAGTTCACATGTAACTTATCACACTACCATAAATGTGCAAAACCCAAAGAATGACAACTTCATTTGAAGAGCTTTGAAGGATTAAACCATGTATTGGATAGCTCCCCTCTAAAACTAGGGAGAAAACCAGTAGTCAGATAACTGATTTGCAAGCATTAATGGACCTAAAAGTCTGAAATTGGATCTTGTTGCAGAAGCACGTACAGTAATTTACAGCAGAGCAAGCTTAACACTTTCTCCCCACCTGCTTCTAGAGTTCTTTTAAAGTCTGCTTTATAAAAACCATCAGTGGGTTAAAAACTCCTCCCTAGAAGCTGAGAATGAGGAAACATCCAGCTAACCTGCTTATCCCAGGTTTCACAATACTATCCGTTACTTTCTAGAGCATCCAAGTTTCACAGCTACCAGATCTTGAACAGTTTCCTTGTCAACCCCGTTGTGCAGTCAAATATAAACCTCTGCACATTACAAACTG
This sequence comes from Pitta sordida, assembly GCA_013390025.1. Classification (NCBI taxonomy): domain Eukaryota; kingdom Metazoa; phylum Chordata; class Aves; order Passeriformes; family Pittidae; genus Pitta; species Pitta sordida. Next base: position 318,421 of record WEKX01024490.1, read on the forward strand.
AACACAAGACCAACACATATACAGTTTTTTCTGCTTCAGAATTGCAGGAAAGACATAATATTGCATAACGAAATATTAAGTATATTTTACCTCGAGACTTATTTACTAAGGAAGGTTTGACCTCAAAACAAGTCTTTGAGAATATATATAGCTTTGTTGCTTTTTGGCAACAGATTTCCGATCCTCATGCTTGGTTCGTCAAATAAAGTTTCTTGCAGCAATTAACTTAAGAGGTTTGGTTTTTTCCCATGAAACAAACAGCTTTACATTTCCCATTTATGGCATCCCTTTGTGACTTCACCCAAATCATCTTAAACAGCTCTACTTAAATTGCGAAGGAAGATTAAAAATACCTTTCCTCCTTAACCAAAGTGAGGTGCATTCTTTAATGAAGTGATGAAAAACAAGTTGTACTCCACACCCTTCACCACACCAATATTCGTACAAGTATGTAAACAAACTCCAACTTGGTAGCTGAAAAAGTAACATCCCAGCCACTTAGTTAGCACTGCAGTGATTTCAAGTTTTATTTTTGGTGGGGCACTCACTAATTCTTACTAGAAAGAACTGGGAAAGCTTCTTTAATGTAAGTTTCTTAGATATGAAGTACTAATATAATAGATACTCTGAGAAGTATTAACAGTTCCAAACACCCGTGTGAAAGAGATGGAACATGCAGTAGGCACCTTCAGGTTCAGGCACCTGTATTTATATAACCATAATACATGTGTCTGTGTTTCCTCTACAATCAAGACACATCTATCAGTCCTACCTAGCACAACCAAAAGAGCTCTAGGAGCTGTTGAACTGACCCTGTGGAGAAAACCACATATGCTGGTGAGCTGAACAGTACTNTTGAAGTCGCAGATAAGATTTCAAACGACGACACAGGAAATTCAGACAAATATCATACATTCCTAGTTTCCCTAAAACAACTTAAAGAGTGTATTGTACATGGAAAAACAGCACCAGAGAAGGGTTTTGTCAATTCCCAAAAGAAAAAGGAGTGTAGCATAAAAAAGTAGTTAATGTTTCGTCAATCTGTAAATTAAAAGTTATTTATTCCTGTGTATTCTTGGTGGATTACTAATTTGTTAAGCAATTTGCCTTTTAAACTTGACTGTTTGAAGTATTTTTGATCAAGTCAACACTAACATACTAAAACAAACACTGAGAGCTGATCATCATAAAACACAACTGAACTTTTAACTCCCTTTAACAGATAAAAAGTCTGAATTTTTCGCACCTTATTTTCTGATGTTACTTCCACAACTTCAGCAAATCTGGTTTAGATGTCTATCACAACAAGGTCTGTATTGGAAGACAAAGCATAACTTCCAATCTAAAAGCTTGATATCTGTAGTCTTTCTAAGCAGTGTTAAGTACTGAAGAGTTTCTAGAATCTTTCTGACTAGTCTTCACACTGATCTGGGCAAGTCGTAAAGCTTTGCAGCTCTGTGTACCTGAAGCTAGATTCCACGCCAAACCTATGTTAGCAGACTATAGTCTGTTTTTAAATCAAAGTATGACAGGAATTTTTATTTAAAACATTTAGTATGAAGTACCAACTTCCAGCAATTAGATAATAAACAACATTTTACTGAACACATCTGACAAACATTTGCCTTCTCTACAACCACCTCTTTGTCCTTGACCTCCATGAGAGGTTATGGACTCACCTGGAGCTCTAGAAAAAAAGGAACTTTCTAGGCTTAAGTACCAACTCTTTCATACAGTCCTCATATCTATGCCACTTCAAAATGCAACTGCAGTTGACTACACCGAATTGCACTTGTTTCAAATTATGCCTTGTGGTTTTACCTCATATTTCTGGGATGTAAGTT